>VXBD01010908.1:5775-25390 GCA_013399975.1 Indicator maculatus | reverse complement strand
GAGGAACCAGCAAACAGGATGATCCCTTCGCTGAGCTACAGGATGCCAGCATTGAAAGCCCAGTCAAAAGGACTGAGGAAAACAGCCCCGAGGGTAAGCTTTATCCTAGAAGGAGAGGGACTAAGCCCGAGCCAGGCAGTCCAGGTCTGCTGCAATCATAAGCAACCATAAGCAGAAACGCATCTTGCGTGAGCCCCGCTGTTTGCGGGAGATAAAAGGAGTCGTAGCTGCTCCACAGCCCTGTGCCATCAAGGTAATGCACCTGGGATTTCCCAAGAGAGAAAGAGAGAGAAGATATCCTCTCCGTTGAGATCACATCAAGACTGCATTGTAACCTTAATAAGGAGCAGTCGCCGAGATTCGGCATAGTCAGCTCATTTAGAGCTGAGCTGAGGAGGAAGCGCCGCTTCACCACACCCCGACTCCACCTACCAGGAACCGCCACCTTGACCGCGAGGGCCAACCCCCAAAAGAACCTGGCCCCACTGCACGTAGAACCACTCCTCCAGACCAACCCTGCCGAGCCGATCCTCCATTTGGGGAGCCACTCCAACCCTGCTAAAGGAACCTGACGATCAGTGGAAAGCCTCGCCCCTCCGTGGCCGTGGGAGGAGAAAGCAAAATTGTTTGGACAACAGGTCAGACTGGCAGGTGACACCTAAGTCCCCTGAAGCAGACAGTTGCCCACCACTATCATTTGTCTCTTCCTGCAGATTACCCTGAGCAATTCAGAGTTAGTCATTCTTGTTGCTGCACCTTGAAAGCACGTACCCATCTCCTCCTCAGTTTTGAGGGCAGCAAACTTGTCCCACAGTTACAATTGTGGCTTTGGATGGAGGAGAAACCTTCCCAATAGTTTGCAATGTGGCCTGGGGTTAAACATCCAATATGTTTCTAATCAACAAAGGAATGATTAAGTAGAAAATAAGAGAGTGTTAATTTAGTATCATATGTTGAACATTGACAGACAGGCAAGAGAGAAAAGGGATATAAATTAATTCCCTCACCAGAATAGAATATTTCTCTGCTAAGAATTTCTAACCAGTATGCCAACACCTGTTACATACATAGAAAAACACCAAATGCTAATTACCGCAACTGATTCAGGGACAATCCAGTTTAACGGTTGATTACATGCTAGTCATTTTTTGTCTAATCTGTGGGACAGATTATTTTAAAACATAATAATAATGCTAAAAAAATAAAAGCAGTGTTTTGTTACATGGAAATCTTGTAAAGCACATCCTTTGATGCTCTGCTTTTTACATATGATTACGTGTCACTCTACTGCACATAGCTGGACATGGATGATCTATTGTGGTGGGTTGAAAATTACCCCCCAGCTAATAAGAAGGCATAATGCAAATATCATTTCCCCTAACCACAATCATAATTTTATAGCTATTTAATTTTCTTTGGAGTCTAAATTCTCAAAATCTCAAGTCTTTTTAAATTAAAATGTATTGATTTATTAAAGAAAAAATATATGTAAAACTTAGTTTCTGAAATTCTGCAGTATATACACTTACATAATTAACAAAGACAAATTATTAAATACCAAGCAAGTATTTTTTAAACAACAAACTCATTCTTATACAACTTGGAAAATTGCAATAAATGTCCACAAAATTGTGTAATCTAAAACCATTTGCAGAAGACATTATCATCATTTTGCTGATAGTGTTTATTCATCTTGCTTAGTCCTTAAAATTTCATTTAATACAGTGACATATTATGAGTTACAGTATGAGACATAGTATGAGACTGCCAAACACAGAAGTTTCAGTCATGTTAGTATTTTAATTTGCAAACAGCTAAAAGCTTATAATATTCTTTAAAAGAAAAAAAGCAGAAGAATTGTTATAGTTTCTATATATAATGTTGTTGAAACTTAGCTAAATTAAAAATCTTAAGGAGGGCAATTTCCTTGAAGAACAGGAAGTAAATGCAAACAAATATGTGTTCATACTTTATATGAACTGTTAGATTACATTTCTTTTCTAAATTATCCTTCCCCATTTATAAAATTAAATCTCTTTATAAGATGACAATTTAAGTTCCACTGGCTCAGCTCAATATATAATGTCTTCATCTTGATAGTGTCTATGCCTGTGTATAAATTATTACAGTGACTATTTATTTTCTGTAGGTCTCTGTGTGAATTAGTGACTGTTAACATGGACTTGGAAATAATTATGTTCATTTAAAGGTGAAGGATCTACCATTCTTTTGTCTACAGTTACTGTGAGCAGTTATAGTAATAAAAACAACAGCAATGACAAAAAAGATGATTTTGAAGTGCTTCTGATCATCTATGGTTTCCACCATTTTCTACTCATGTGGATAAAAAAATAGAGTTTCTGATATATATTAGTGATTTTTAGAGATTTTTGATCTTCAGAGTTGAAGACTGAGTAACACTTTTGTAGTGTAGGAAGGAGCTGAATCTGTGAAAAAAAAGAAAGAAAAAATAAATACATCTCAGACTTCAGGTATGTAATCCAGCACAAATAAATGGACCTCTTAGCTAGAAACAGCTAGGTTTGGTTGGGTTTTTTTCTTCAAAGATACAAGTGATCTCTGTGTTATCTTTCAGAAATTCTGCTGGCTCATGTTATGCAGAAACTGTTTCTTGTCTAGTTTGCTTTTTAAAAGCAACTATTGGTATAATCTATAGCACAAGAGTTCAGAAGCAGTAAACACAAACGTGATTAATGATCCAAGCTCATAAAAAGCAGAGAGAAAAGTTTTGTCTAGTAAGGCAGAAAAGTGCTTAAATTCCCCAAAGGAGTATACAGCCAGCCAGGGTCAAAAGCAGGTTTCAGGAAGCCTGGCATTGAGGCGCCTGCATTGCCTTAGGCTCCATGTTTCACAAATTTGCAAATTACTACATATCATGAGCTAAATTATTATCTCATTTTTTCCTTCATTTCTTCTCCCCATTCTTCTTGTTGCCATTATCAGAATCTGACCTTTTTATAGCAGATTTCACCTAGGAAGTAGACATCTTGAATACCTAAGTGTGCAGGTCATGAACATTAAGCAACAAAAATCCAGCATCAGAACATGAAAAGTATTCTGTAGCCATGTGGAGTGGTCTTTCTTTACATCACTCTTTTACAAGGCCTTGTAAGACCCACTATACAGAGCACTTAAATGAATTCTAATAAATGAAAAGATACCATAAGATTCATTCCACAAAACTTCTCTTCTACACACAAATCGATTTTAACAGAACCTGTAGGTTATTTTGGCTCACAGGATTTTTATTCTTTACTTCCTAGCACATTTTTTCTAAACATGATTCAAGAGACTGACAGTTACTTAATTATAGTAAATATAAAATAGAATAGCAAAATTAAGTAATATGTAAACTTTCAAGGGCCGTGCAACAAAGACAAAAACAGTGCTTTTACTGCAATGGTTTTACAGTGGTTAAATAATTCGTACATTGATACAGATAGACTGTTAAATAATGTTCTGACAATGTAAAGGGTATTTCATGTATACACTGTGTTTCTTTCTGAAGATGAGATGTGCTTCTGTAGGAATTCAAAATCACTGGTATTAATTCCTAAAGAAACAAGTAAATCTGGAAATTGAGGATAATCTTTGCATATTTATCATTGAATTAAGGTTAATGCAGGTACAAATTCATTAGTTTTGTATACATTCATTTAATATCAGCTAGTTTAGTTAAGGCCCATATTTTGAACAAAACTTGCTCACTTTAGTCTTATTTAGTAGTACAAGGGACAATTTCAGTTTAAGGGCATATTGCTTATACTCCTATAAATTCATATTCCAGTGTATGCCTGAATTTATATCCAAGATAGCAGGAGTTTTTTGCAAGTTAGTACATACCCCTTGCCTTCAGATCTTCAATGTATGCTTTCATAAACTCTTTTTCAAATTGCTCCCGTTCACGTTCACTTTCTGTAATTTCTTCAGTGTCTTCACATACAATACTTTCAACTGGGCTATCCTTAAGACTTATGAATCTAGAGAGAGTGTAACACCAGAATATGTGTAACAAGCTTATCGACATCACTGGCCAATACGAATTATATTTTACAGTGGATACTATAGCCAGAAGGGGAAACATGAAGAACATTTGTTAAATTTTTGCATTATGACATTGTTAGGAAATATTAGAAATAAGAATTGTAAATGACACCTTCTCTCTACTCCACTTTCCACATAAAAATTATCTACATAAATCATTATTTGCAATAACAGGTATATTCCTTTAATATGGAACTTCTGAAAGACTACTTTGTAATTTCATATTTGTTAAAGAGAAGTAAGAATTTAATCCTGTCAACATCTGCCTAGCAATCTGGAATTTTGCCAGTATCACTTAGCTACTAAAATGCACCTCCATTTTCTGATCATGATTATGTTATTTCTCTTTTATAGGGCATGACTGAACATGAATTACATCATATTTGCAAATATCCTAAAGCTACACATTGCAGGTAGAAAAGCAAATGGTTTAGATAAACAGCTTACATAATGTGCAAACTAAGTGCTCAGCATTATGAAAATCTCTGATGGTATTACCTCTGCAAGAAAGGGAAAAAATCAATAAATTTGCTACATTCAAAATAACAAATATCCCAACAAATCATATGGCTTTATTAAAAATCTCATGAATTGCTGTGATTCTGTTGTCCATTGATCTTGGCTAGCCAGATGTCCACTAAGCAGCTTTCTCACTACCCCTCCTCAGTAAGACAGGGAAAGAATACAAAACTAACAGCTTATATGTTGATACAAAAATGGCTTAATGAAGGAAAACAAAAATCATGTGTAGAAGCAAAGCAAAGGCAAAAAAAAAATTACAGTCTTCATCAACAGGTGATGTCCAACCACTTCCTGGGAAGCAGAGATTTGGTAAGTGTAGTGGTTGCTTTGGAAGACCTTAATAACAAATGGCCATCCCCTTTCCTTCTCATAGCTTTTATTGATAAGCATGTATAACAGTGTGAGAGCTGAAATCCCCCCACACCAACAATAACCAGGCTAGCTCAGTCTGGAAGCAAATGAAAGCTGTGTTTACAAGCAAATCTACAATCCATGATGAAATGCAATATTTACAAATATACACTATTCACAATATTTAAAATATGTACAATCATCAACAGAAAAGCACAACCAAGCCCCCTTTGTTTCCCCCAAGGGGCCTTCCCCAAGAGGCCTGCTCCCCAACCAGAAGGAATCCTCCCAGCCCCCCCGGCAGAAGGCAGAGAGTCAAGAAACAGAGAGGCTGTTAGACTTAGCTCGTCAAGGTCAGTATGTTATCTTCAGCCAGAAAAGAAGCAGCCAGACAGAAGCCCAGCAAACAAGCTCAGAACTCAGATTTCCCCAACTTCCCAACCTTGTTTTGAGTAGTAGTTTTTAAACACTTCTCTCTCTCCAATGGAAGTGTTTTAAATAATCATTGTTTTGCTTTCTTACACCCAGTAGTGATTTATTTACATTCTTTTGCTTTCTCTGCTGGAACTTTGTGAAGAAAAATTAAAAAGACAGTCTTAAAACCATCACAGCATGACATCCCAAGGTATGGCATACCCCTTTAGTCGGTTTGAGTCAGCTGTCCCAGCTATGCTCCTTACCAATCTCTTGCTCACACAGCCTACTTGGCTTTATGGGGGAGGGTTGGAGAGACATTCTTGGTGCTGTGGGATCCACTGTTCAACAGTTGTCAAAAACCTTGATAGTTTATTGATCTCATTCTAAATACAAATACCAAGGCCAGCACTTTAAGGGCTGCTATGGTGAAAGTTAACACCATTCCAGCTAGACCCAGTATACAGTATCAACGGTTCCATAATCAAAGATCTGAACACCACCTGATTAAAAGGCCTTTTAGTCTCATCCTGCATGCAGCAATCAGGTGTTCTTTCAAAACAAACAAAATATGGACTACTAAACTCATGTGAAACTGCTTAGCCTTTTAACTAGGCATGTCTCCCACTCTCAGCAGCATACTTTTGGCAGCATGGAACTTCAAAAACTATCAGAGTACTGGTCCCATTCTGGGCCATAGCTTTTCAACTCCACAGTTAGAGCTACTATGACTAAGCCTACACAGGAATAGCATTTTCAAGCATACAGATACAAAATATAAAGAACTGGCAGATGAAAATCAGAAAGCTGCAGTGACTCTCCCATTTCTAACCTTTCTAGTGCTTCCTTACAGCCTCTGACATAAATTGATTCAGAATTTGACCCAGTGTGATAGAAACTGATGCTTTTGAAAGTGCATCTATCTCATCTATCTTATCTGCTTAAGACATATTCCTTTCCCTGTCACTTACTTCAAACCTGTGGTTGACTCACAGATGGCTGTAGGTATCTCAACCAGGTCATCACCACTGACGACTAGCAAACTGAGCTTTGGCATATTGACTAGAGCTCGAGGAAGATAAGTCAGCTTGTTTTTCTGCAGGAGAAGTGTCTGCAGCTGATCTAACCTATAGAAATGGAAAACACCAGTAACTTAAAATAATAATTTCAGACAGAAACACCTATGCAAAATAGCAACACAGACTTAATCCTATGCAAAAGAAGAACAATTATATGTATCGCCTTTGTCTTCTCCAAAGTTACTCACACCATACTTTCATAAATTGTCATCAGTTTTAATTGAAATTTCCAGTCACGTTTCAACATTGCAGATATTAATAGCATGCATCTGAAAAGAACTCAGACATATGCCCAAGATAAAAGGTTACCAAAATTATTGTGCTTTCATACAGAAGATGTTGATAGAACATGATATATAGCCTCATCCTCTCTCTATGCTGGAACAAATAAAAATATTAGTTACCAGCTTGCAGCATTGACTATATACTGATTTCTATTAACTAGATGTCCATGCTAGGCAATATTTTCCCATCTACTGTTTTTCACTAGTAATTAAACCGTGGGGAGCAAACAACCTCCTGGTCATATGGCTTTTGCAAGTTGTCCCACTGAAATCAATTTAATGACAGCACTTTGTGGAGGAAGGCATTTGGCTTCTTCATTTCTTCTGGCTTTTTCTAATGCAATAACAATTTCTGTCTGCGCATTTATTCCTTGGAGTAGATAGAAGACAAAAAAGCATGGCAAACTGACAAAACATTTCTCTCACTTGACCAGAAGAGCCCATATTAAAACACTGCTGCAGGCTGTTGCTTATCAAACCATATGTTTTATCTGAATTTAGCAAAAATTTAAGAAAGGCTTTGGTTAATCACATTTCTTCTCAGATCCCCTGGGAAAAAAAATTGGCAGGTTTATGCTCTTGCATATAGAACATGTAAATTATTAATACAAATTAAGGGTTCAGACATGCTGTCATAGCAATCTGTGAATAATGTCCCAGAAATGTCCTTTTGTCTGATAACAAATGCATTGCAAACCTTAAGGTCAAATGAGTTTTTCATGATGTTTCTTTTGCTTCGTGGATCTCTATCCCCAGATTAATATATAATTCACACATTTATAATTTTTTTCTTAAATTTCATTATTCATTATATTTGGATTATATATAAATTCATTCTTAAATTTTGTTAATACATATTTCGGTTTACTTATGTCTGCATAACATTTTGTAAACCAAGCTACAACAGAATCCAGAGTGAATGAACAGGTGCAGGGATAGGAAGTTATTTTTCAGGCTAACCAGTCTGATTAAAGGGATCAGCATGATTTTTTTTTTAAGTAGTTTTAGTAGATTTCTAAATTGAATGAGTATGTGTGTGCTGCATACATACTTCACAGTAGGAGAGGTGGAATTTCAGTGTGATTTGGTTGGGGTTTTTGTTAATCTTGCCAATATTTTTCTGGTTTACTGACAAAGTGTATCAGGTTCTTTCAGTAACTTAACTATGCTTTATTTCATCTTTCCTTTACACCCCTTTACCCTCCAGAAAGATGCTGCTGCCTATTCCATATGGTGAGTCCTTTTTGATGGAACTGGGGCAGAGTATACTCCATGAACTTCCTAAAGAACAATGCCTGGACATAATGACTAATTATCATGAATGTGTTAAATACAAGTAGTTAACTGAACAGTAAAGACATTGATTGTGTAATCTGACAACCATGAGGTACAAAATGCAGTTTCTGTCTGACCTGGTTTGTCAATAATAATGGTAAAGTTTACCCACAAAATTATTGGATGCATTTCCAAATGTGACTTTTTGAAGATTTTTTTCATTAATGGTGTCCCTTAGAAGCTTGTTACTTTCTAGATTTCTTTGTAGTTCACGGACTCCTCAATGAATTAAAACATAAATTACCTGTCTATATCTTCTGGGAGATCTTTCAGGTTGTTGCTGCTAATATCCAACCACTGCAAATTAGACATCCGGAGAACACAAATTGGAATTGAATGGAACTTGTTTGCTGACACGTCCACAACTGTGACTCGTTTCAGGTTACTTAGCTAGAAAGAAATGATGTTTTATTTTAGTAATATTTTGGAATACAAGACCTTTTGCTTATTAAACTTTCTTATTTCTCTCAAACCAGTTAGAAAAATAAGAATTGCATTATTTGTTCACTTTAATTTTGCCGGTCTTATCTCTTAGTCATCATTTTACAGGAAAAATAACTACTCTCAAAGTGTTCATCACCTTTCTAATGCTGTCATCGTACTGAAAGAAATTTTTCTTCTAAAAACACCCTGTACTTTCAGACAATACCAAAGCTGGAAAATGAAACTCTCAGTTTAAGTCAACAGAAAATTTGGTCCAATATTTTTCAAAAATCTTTAAAAATACATTTTCTATACTGCAAACAAATATTATATAAGTTGAACTAGAGAGGTTTATTCTAATATTTCTCAAATTAATTACATATTTAAGTAATAAGCTTTTAGCACAATGGTTAACTGTAAATGTAAAATACAGCTGGTAAAGAAATAAATGTGTTAAATAAAGCTCTCTGTGTACTGAATAAATTACACTACCAGTGTTCACAAAGTCATGCAGTTGAGTAAAGTCAATGTCAAAGGAGCATAAATGTAAACAAAAAAAGTTTACTTTAGGATTGACATTATGTCTTATATGTCACCATTACCATCTAGTTCTACAGACTTTGAAAGAAAAATACCAAAAATAAAATTTAATTGGTCTTTGACTGAAGGTTTCTTAGAATGTAGAAAATAATTAGGAATCAAAAAAACCAAAACAAATATATTTTCCACTCCCAAAGAGCATAAATTACGTTTTTAAAAAAATCAATAAAATATTTTCTGAATCTTTTTGAAGGATTTTTTCAATTATTAAGAATCAAGGGAGTTTTGTTGTATTTTATGGCTAACTATTTCCTACTGCAGTACTGATTGAGTTTCATCTTAAATTGATCCATGTATTTAAAATGTTCACATTCACAGCTTAGTACTGTGTCAGAGCCAGTTTAGTTTGGTATTTTGGGCAGTGTTTGTGGTTCAGGTTTAGTTTGGGGTTTGGGTTTTGTTGGGTTTTTTTTTTTTTTTTTGGGGGGGGGGTTGTTTTGTTCTTTTCTAGATATAACCATATTGCATCCAGACCTTAAAATTTGGGGGGAAATTTTCAGGGAGATTTACTGAAGTTATCATATTGAAAACAACTACAGAATAAAGCGTACCATTATAGGGTGTCCAAATTTTCTCAAATCAAGGTTGTAAGTTTGAAAACTGCCCACCACACCATTAAAACAGCCTTGATGAGGCATTGCTATGGAAATGTCTTGGTCCTGATTGAGAAAAAAAAGCATAAATTTTATCCTGACATTTCTCTGCTTCAAACCATTTTGTCACTGAGGACTAACTACTATCAATGAACACTCACTCCTATATTCCTGTAACTTTCCAAATAGTAATTAAAAAACCCCACAGAAAAAAATGAGCCTCCTTTTGAACAAGAAAAACAGAATGACTCTTCTAGATTGTAGCAATGTGAAAATAGACAAAATAATTGGCATGATCCTTACACTGCATTTACTTTGTCCATTCAAATTATTGTCACAACTCCAAGTCCCAAGCAAATTTTCAATTTTATCTGCACTCATAACAATTTGCTGAAACTGCTGATACATTCCTCTCAATAAGCAATCTTCAGAAGTAATTTACAAGCACAGAATTAAAGCAATGTCCCAAAATGTCCTCAAACTATCCCCAAAGAAGAAAAAGCCAGTCTCTAATGACATCACTGTTCATCCAAGTTTCCAAACACCGTTTGCACATGTAGTCGCTTGTCATGCTGCAATAATTTGGTAACATTAACACTAGTTGTTTAAAATTACAGCAATAACTAGTTCTATATGTTTTCCTCAAAGTCCTTTATTGTGTTAAAAGTAACATTAATGGCGCAGTATTATTTTTTATAATAGAGAGAGCTATTTCTGCAATTTTTCATATAGTATTGAAAAGTGATTGTTTTAACATCTGATTAGATTAAAACTGTTTTTCAGGAGTTTATACACCCACAAAAATGTACAACAAAATCTAATTCCCTGGACTCTTCACACAAAGTTTAGTTCAGAGTGTCACACAGTACATGGAGCTGTGATTATGTTCTGTAAGCTACAAGCCCTCAGTACTTGTTCTTGTAGGGTAATATTTAACAAAACCTGTCCATTTGCTGTAGTATGTTGAAACTTAATGGAATTTTTTTTTAATCTGTCTCTGATATCTTACCAATAAATGTGTATGATATATGATCTATTGGAAATTGAGGTGGCTATTTATTGTATTTTCTAAAGAAAACCATGTGTGTTTTATTTCTTCTTGGAGAACTGATGGATTTTTGCACCTTTATAATATTTCAAACAAGCATGACTCGATTATCATTTTTCTGCTATAATTTATTTTTATTTGATGATTATTTTTGGTATTTTCCTCTATTGTGTGACTTTGCATCAATCAGTATATAAGGTTTATGCAAGCTCCATTAAAAAAAAGAATAGCTATATTTATAGTCTAGCTATGTGGACCCACTTATTGTGGTCCTTATGTTTAATCACTCTGGTCATTTTTATTTGACAAATAAAATATTTTTGAAAATTCTATTTGAAAAATAAAAATTTTGCTTATCTTAATAGTTTTGTTCATAGAAATAATACAGATATCATTGTAGGACTCCACTGCTTCTCTTTCTTTCTGATAGTGAAACCTTCAGTTGAAAGAAAAGGACACCACATTCGCAGCTGAACAAGTTATTTGATTGATGGGTGTGGTTTTATTTTTGTTCTGCTTTTTGCTCTGAAGGGGACTTACTGATAAGGTCGTATGCAAGTTTATCACGAGTTGCCTACTACTTAGCACCAACAAATGAAAATGTGTAACATCTAGCCTTTCCACAAGATTACTGTATTTTTCAATTGCATGTAAATATTCTGAGTCAGAAACAATATCTCATCCAAGACAATATATGACAAGGCATACAAAAGGTTAACCCAGAATTGTCTATCAAAGCATTACAAATGTGCTCTTGCACAGAAATTTCAAACTCAAAGATTTCAAATAAAATATGCACTACTTCCTCAGGATCAAGTTATCACACGTTTTCTCCCAAAACACACAGACTACCACTCAGCATCTCATTGGGTTACAGAAAGCAGTATGGTGTATATGACACTGGAGCACCCTGGGTGCAAACCACACAGCTGAGCACACAGATCTTGTGTCCATTCAAACCAAATCTTTCACAAATCTGTAAGTGTAATCTTTTCTATATTCACACTGGCATTCATGGATAACAGCATCAATTAAAGAAACAGGATACAGGTATCTCTTGTGGCAAAAGATAACTTCCATGAAGAGATGCTTGTATATTTATAGCCCAGTCCACTATTGGATTTCCAACTGAATTCTTAAACATGAGGAAGAAAAAGCATTTTACACTCAATCTTATCTCTTCATAACAAGGTACTTGTTCACATATTTTGTGATAAACCCCTGTGAAACATAAAAATGCATGCCTTAATACATCATTTCATTTGGTGGTGTCATGAGAAACTAAATCCAACACACCTGGAAACAAGCCTTCACCCAAATGACGTTATTCTAATTTTGCAATACCAAAATCTTCTGCAGAGTTAATGCGGAAACATTGCTATTCTGATGCCAAACTATTTACTTGGAAGTTTAATGCTATTGCCTTTCATCTTTGGAGCATTGCCACCATTCTAACACCTATTAATAATACAGTTATGATGATCTAAGCATAAGAAGTTAATGGAAAGAAACTTTACATTTTATTAGAGCAGGTTTTTGTATACACAAACCTTTCATAAAATCAGCAAAGTATGAGAAAGCTGATTGCAGATGCAGTATTCACAAAAATATCGAGAACTGATCATTCACTGGTGACCGCACAGCAATAAGAGCAGGAGTATCTTTACGCACTTATTATCCCTAAGAATGTGGCTCCTTGATTTTAAATGTAAGTATGGGAGTTTTTCCAATCCAATACATGAGTCATGTGCATGAAATTAAGTACACTTAATTATTTTCTTGGCTGAAGCCAAAACATGTCTGCTTTCTCAAATATTAAATTTATAATTATTAGATGTGTTAAATTTTTATAGTATGAGTGTTGCAGCTGCATGAATTCTGCATATATTATTACACTTCACCATGAGGAAGTCATCTCATCTTCAAATCTCCAAAACTTGTAAATTAAGGACACACACTAGAAGGAAAACTGGGTTCTACATAAGTGAGTTGCAGCTTTCTTATGAACTTAAATGTATCCAGTGCCTCATTTTGGGTGCCCACTCTTCATAATGATTCTAAGTTAATTATTTTAATTAAAAGCATTAGAAGAGGAAGAGCAGAAATGGCAGTAGCATACAGTCATTAACTGACCTCTCCAGTATTTTTGGCTAAGGACTATCCTTTTAATATGTTAAAATAAAATTTTAAGATATATTCTATTCTTAGAACAAGAGACAACCAAAATTTCTCACTTTCAGAAGGAATAAAGAAAAAAACCCAAAACTTCATTCTTATCTGCTCAGGATGCAACAGCAACTTAATTATAATTTATACTTGTACAACAATTCTACTTTTCCATGAAAATACACTGTAACTTTCACATGATGACAAACCTAACCTAACAGAGAAAAAGTCTTAGTTCATCTTTTCCCAAAGGATTTTTTTCTTTATTTATTATAACAATACGTCTGGGAGGCTTTATGTCTTACTCTGATACCAATACATAAAAATCGGAAACATAGATCATATTAGTAAAAGACTCAGATATGGGAGAGATCTCTTCCAAGATTTGGACAAGAAAGCATGGTGCACACATGGCATGCACAGTGGGTAGGGTCTTTGCACAAATAGATATTGGGCTACTTCCTAAGAACTTATTTGTGCTATTAAGAGCACGGGTCTATGACTTACTGTGCGCTTTAATGCTTCCTTGCTGTTTTGCACTACTCTATCCAGACTTTGTCCAAATGACTTGGGTGTGTCCAAGTAATTTAAAGTATTGAATTATTGTTGCTCTTATTAAGTAGCTGCTAATAAAAATATAACTGAATAGTTCTTCGTGTACTTACTTATGAAAGCTTGTAATGAAGCTGGGCTTTCAAGGCTTGTTTTACAGGATAAATTCCCCTGGTGTGGAATTTATGCAGATCTGGCACAGACACTGTACATGTTACAGCTCTCCAGTAATACCACTGAGTGATATGATCTTTGGCACTGCCCCACAAATGAGAACATAGCAAATCTACAAGCCTTACCTGCTTTTTAAGGAAATCTGTTAAAGTTTCTTTACTTTCTTTTGTTATTCCTTATACACTAATGAAGCACTGTTTGAAATTCTCTGTTTGAAAAACAAATCAACAAAAAAATCTCTACCAAAAAAACTATCTAGCCAGGTCCCCAGTGTAACCAAGAGGCTCCTATATTTCAGGCAGGTTTCTAGGTCTACATTACGCCAGGAAATTTTCCATCAACTCACAGTAGTCAGGAAAAGTACAAATACGACTGAAGGCTTGGAACACACAGCTCCCTGGATTACTAAATTTTGTCCTGTGTCTCTTAAATAACAAAGAACAAATGGCTAACAAAATCAGTTATCTGGCCAGTCGCAGCATATTTACTCAGACGATAAATTGTGTAGAATCAAGTTTCGTGGTACTGAAACACTGTAAGCTCAGGTGTATTTCACATATTCTTTTATGTCCTGTATCAAAAAGCAGCTTCCAAACACTTTTACTACCCAGTCCTCTTCAGCAACTTATCTTTGCTTAGCTATGCATTGCTGCTGGAGACTTGTGTTCCCTTAGTAATTTTGTTTTAATAGCAGACAATAAAAAGTTCTTCATGTTTGTGTATATCATGTACAATGATAGATAAAATCTTCTGTGATTGTGGCATTTGACAAATATATATGTAATGCCTTGAGCATATAAAAACATAGATTTAATGAAACTATGACTACTGAAAAAATGCTTAGAAGGAACAGCATTTATTATTAACAGCACACATCTAAAACTGTCAAGACTTTCAAACTGGAAAAAAATAAACAAACAAAGGTAATATGGAGAATTACCATTAATAGCTATGACAAGAAAATGATAGAAATTAATAGCTATGACAAGAAAATGACAAGAAAATCATAGAAAATAAATAGAAACACAGTGGCAAGAAGTAATTTACTAAGGTTAAAAAATGTCAGAGAAGATATAATACAGTTTTTCTGATTTCTAGCTTGAGATACTAAGGTACATACTATGAAAAGTCACAGGCATCTATCATGACTTTTTTTGATTATGGTAATGAATTTAGTGAGATTTTAAGATGTCCTTTTTTATATATAACCTATTGATTTCCTCTGTTTCTTTAAAAAAAAAAGAAGTACTCCAACGTTTGTAATTCTGAAGCTTCACATCGGGTCTTCTAGTCTAGTCAACTTTTTTATGGCCTACAACCAGCATTTTAAGAGATTATTTTGTATTAGTAGTCTAAAGTCTTGGAGCCAGTTTCTGAGAATGAAAAGTATTTCCACTACATCAAAAGTATTTTGGGGTAGCCTGGTCTCTTCTCAGCCAGCTCCCTTCCCTGTAAGGAATGTATTCAGAGAGAAACCAAAAACAAACAAAAGAAAACCCTACAAGCACAACAGAAAAGAAAGGAAAACAAAAATAATAGAACCAACCAAACCAGGAAACAAAAAGGCAGAAAATAAGAACAACAAATCTGAAATGCCAATGCCCACATCTTATTCTGACACACACATCTTCTAATTCATTGCTGCGCCGCTACCACCACTATCACACAGGTCAGCAGTTTACTCATGACCAGCTTTATATTTCAAGATGAGACTAAATAGCAGCCTCGAGACAGATTGGCAACCAGAGAAAGATGCATGACAGGACTGAAGAGAGGAGTCACAGTCCTCCTACGCCCACTTTGTGGTGCATAATCTTCCCAATCATATAGTCATTTAATCATATAACCAAACACAGTCAGGGGAAGTCCTGTCACAGTCATACACATTCTTCACACAGATTCTATGTACAGGCAAGCAGTGGGCCTATGTGACCAGCATCCACATTGTCATTGTAAACCAATGTGCGTGTCTCAAGTGTTAGGTCAAGGAATTTGGCAGATGAGGATTAACAGTATTACCTCAAATTAGTCCAGCAAGCAGTTGGCTGATGTGGCTAGAGTAACACAGATGACAAGAAAGCAAACAAAACATATGCCAATTAAAAATAGGTAGGAAGAAAAAAAATGCTGTGGTCTGGGAACTCTTCCTGTAAACCTGTGTTTACACCATGAAGCATGAAGTTACTTTAGCCTTACCATGCCCTTTGTAACTTGCATTTTTATGGTTTGTAAAGTTACCCACATCCTTCTAAACTCCATCAGTAGTGGCCAGCTCTATGACTAGACAGAACAGTGAATTAGACAGATAGTCAGAACAGCAGGTGAAAAGATGCCTTTTTTACATATATACTTGTTCTGGTATTTCCATCCATCAATTTCCTAATCTGAAACCCATTGTGCTTTGCACTGCAGTTAAGAAACATGACAGAGTTCCAGATTTGTGAGCAGTTGTGTTGGCGTCTCTTCAATAAGAAAAGCAGAAACCACTGGGCTGTATCCTCCACTGAATTCCTTTGCATCTTCAGCATCACTTCCACTTCATATTTGGCATAATTGTACACTCTTACCCATCATTAGTTGAGCAGAGATCTTACCTGACAGAGATCTTACCTGACAGAGCTCTGTGTGAGACAAAAAATAGAATGATACCTGCTTTCAGCTACTAGGGCTGGTTCTTGTCTTTGTGCCTTTCCCATTGATCAATGATGATGAATTAAAATCACAGTCAGTCTTATCAAGTGTTTTTTACAGCTGTGAAGAGTTGAATAATCTCCAACTTTATTCTTCATACAGAAAAAATAATACTTCTCATTAGCTTCCACTTTATGGAATAAAAAATAGTGTGCTTTTCTTTCCCTTCACCTGCAGCTCCCTCCTGACTCTCATCAGTCCACACATGTGGGCATGTGAGGACTTTATCCTCAATTGAGAATATGCAACTGTGATAGTACTATGCATTTGTTTTTCTCTGTTTCTATTCAGGAGTTACATGAAATCAGTCTCAGGTTACTTCATTGCTGAATGATGGAGAACTAATTAGGGTTTTGAAAACCTGTTTTGCTATTGGACTCAACCAGATCTTGACCTGTTTTCAGAGAAACCAAAGCTGGAAAGTACCAAATACCCTTTTCTACCACTAAATTATTTTACAACTAGATTCATGCTTTTTGTACCATCATAACCATGTTGTAATGTTCACATTACGCCCCTTTGCTTGTTGTTCAGTCTTCCCTTGTGCTGTAAAACTACTTCTCTGTCATTCCCTACTGTAAAAAAATTCAGACTGTGAAAAATTATGTTACTTATACTGTACTCATAGGAAAGGAAGAAGAGAGGTCACTGGCACCACAGCGTGGAGGTAGACACAGCAGTATTCTCCAGTGAAGTGGGCTGTTATTCTTAGCTACTGACTTGCTCTGATACTATATCAACTAGTAGTCTTTGGAAGTACACTCTGCAGAACAGTGACAGACACACTTTCCTGTTTCCTAACATAGACCATGCCCTTTTTTAACCCCTTGTCTATTAAAACATTGATGAAAGCTCCTCCATGAATCTCCTCTGACACCTAACACCTTTGCACCTGCTCTTCTGGCTTTCACACTCCTCCTGATAATGTTTGATGTTACATCTAACACCAGTTCCACAAAACAGCTGTTGGCTTGCATGGATTGACTGCAGTTTGGCCAAATGTATCAGAAAGCAAATCGTCGTGAGTCCTAAGAAATTCAAGAAGAGTAAAAGCACTAAGCAAAGAAGGGTAGGATGAAATCGTGCCTAACAGAAGAGTACCCAAACCAAGCAACTGGAAAACATTACTGACTATGAAATGTACACACAGAAATGCTGTCCTGATTAAAGTAAGCTAGACTCTTGCCAGTGATTTAAAATGAAGAATTTCACCAGAGGTCAGCTTAATCCTGTTAGGTTCACAATTAACCACTTAATACCAGTCATCTCTGTTGTGGTCCTGAAAAACCCATACAAAGAAAATTCAATTTTTAACAATCAAATGCACAGCTACATATATTTTGTAAATTGCTAAAAATTCTACAAATGTGAAGATTTTACTGATCATTTGGAATCCCATTGCATGAGAGAGAAAGGAGCTCAGTGTGTGTTCTGGTGACTGGACAGTGAAACTCACTGGTGATTAACACATCCTGACTGTGTATTTCATTTTCACAGAATTTTATAATTGCTGCACAAATTTCAAAAAAGATTACAAGGGAAAGACAGATGAATATTTACAGCTTTGAAGAATAATGTGCTGGGAAAACAACCTGTCATTTTACATTTCTGTGGAGACTGATGGTGTCCTGCCTACGTAGCCAGGGTATTTCTCTGGGGAGTGTGAGTCACAGAACACAGAGACAAGTTACATGGATATATCTAGTAAAGACCTGTTTGAAGTCTCCTCACACTTGCATAGAGCTTGTGTCTCTGCTCTTCTTGCTAAATGTTTTCATTTGCTGAATAGGACTGGTCAGAGAAACAGAAACAAAAACAGAAACAGAGCAAAAGAGGCTGTTAAATACAGCTGTTAATTCTGAGGTTTAAAATATCTTTTGAAAATATATTAGTGTACAAAAAAAGTTTCTTACGTCTGTTCTGGATATGACATAGATTGAAAGAGCTCCCAGTCCCCAGGTGTAATAAACCAAACAAGGAAGGCAAGAGACCTGCATGAAAGAGTCAAGACCTGCAAGAATGAGTCAAGACCTGCTGGTCAAATTAAAGGGCAAGAAGGGGATGCAGAGGCAGTGGAAGAAAGTTTCTGTACGGGTAGTTTTAGGAAGGCCAAGGCACAATTTGAGCTCAATTTGGCAAGGAATACAGAGAATAATAATAGGGATGCAAGCCAAAACAGGAAGGTCAAAGAAAATATATCCTCTTTGATGAACAAAAATGGTAAATTGGTACCAATGGAAAAGGAGAAAGCTGAGATACTCAACAACATCTTTCCGTTAGTCTTCACTGTATTCCCAAAACTTGTGATTTGATGGACCACAAGACAGGGACCCTGAGAGCAAAGTCCCTCCCAGTGTAAAAGAAGATCAGTTATATGAGCATAAGGTGAGCAACCTGAACATACAGAATTCCAAGGGATCTGACAAGAGGCCTGAGGGAATTGACAATCTGGTGAATTCCTGGTGACTGGAAGAAGGAAAATATTGAACCCATTTTTTAAAAGAGTAGAAAGAAGGTCCCTGGAAATTACTGACCTGTCATTCTCATTTCTGTGCCAAGAAAATCATGGAACGGATCCTGCTAGGAGCTATGCTAAGGAACATAGCTCCTTGTGCTATGGCTTCAGCAAGGGCAAGTTTGGCTGACCAATCTGGTGGCCTTCTATGATGGAGTGACTTAGCTCTTGCCCTGAGCAAAGGAACAGCTATGAATGTCATCTATCTAGACAACTGTAGGGTCTTTTGTACTCTCCCACACAACATCCTTCTCTATAAATTGGAGAGAGATGGATTTGACAGGTGGATTATTCAGTGGATAAGGACTTGGTTGAACTTGGTTTCATCTAGACAGTAGTGGTCAAGAGATTAATGTCCAAATAGAGATCAGTAATGAAGTGGTATTGTCGTGAAGGCATCACATGCCCAGAATTATGTCCCCTGATACCAGCTAACTTGTCCCAACATGTCCTGGGAAAGTCCCCCCCCTTTCCACCCTCCTTTCAGGAGGGGAAGACAAAGGTTCAGGCGCCAGCCTGTCTCCTAAGGGAATAAATAACTGCAGGCACCCATCTCAATGGGATGCCTATGCTCTGTCCATCTACGGGCATAATTCTAACTTCACCTTTTCTACAGGTGGAAGCAGGTTGGCAAGTGTGCCCATTGGCTAAGTCCAGCCTCAAGTGTCTATAAGTATTGCCCCATTTTGGTGCCACATTGCTCTCTCTTTTGCTTTCATCCATCATGCAACTCACAATTGAGTAAGCTATAAGTCTTCCCGCAAGCATACTCGGAAGCCTCTGCAAATATGGAAGCCAGCCCA
>VXBD01010903.1:0-22468 GCA_013399975.1 Indicator maculatus | reverse complement strand
GAGAGGTGGCCAAAGCTTTATCTCTACACCGGCACACACACTTTCAGTCTCATAAAATTTTTCTTAAGGCTCTAGTCTGGCACTTTCCCCCCATACAACCCAGCAGCATGGCCACAGAACTCTATTGCCCTGGTCCCACTGTTCACCAGTCCACCTAACTTCAGAATCCCATCCTCACTTCATCCGTTTTATATTCTAATTAGACTCTGAGTGGGTCCAGCCTACCCAGCCCTGTGGACAAAGGCACTCATGCACACTCCAAGAAGCAAAGTGTACAGAGCGTCCCTGTGTTGATTCCCAGCAAATACATACCCACCCAAATGTAATCATACAAGAGAGGCTCCAGGTGCTACTGCTTTTTCCCATGGTACCTGTGCTGGTTGGAGTCAGTAAGCACGAGTTCTTCATGTTCATCCCCATGGGGCCACAATGTCCCTTGATATCACAGCTTCCTGAGATCCTGGGGAGAAGTCTCCCCTCTTACTGTGCAGTGGTCCCTGTACATTTGGCCAGAATGCATGGGAAGAGATGCCAAACCCCACCTCCACTTACACAGCAGGGAAGGTTCCTGCACATGCACCTGCTAGGTTTTGAGGGCTGCAGGCACCAGTGGGGGTCATTACTAAAGTTCCAGCTGTTGTTTTTCCCAGCCATCCTTGCATGCTTCCCTCATCAGCCTTACTTCCAAGACTGCCTCCTGACAGTTCCTTATACCCTGCCTATGTGTTCACGAATACTTATGGGCTAACAATGGACCACTTCCCAATTCTAATACATGCTATGCTAACGTGTCCTAATACATATGGAATGTATGAGTAAATACTTAGGGCAGTGGAGTCATCCAGTGTTTTGGAATTTCACTCCTGAGCAAGTGCGAAATGTTGACAAGCTGCTGAAACGTTTAGAAAAAATCTGTTGTCAGCCTGGCAGTTCCCCAGAGAAAGAAATCATTGTGGTGTGTTGGGGACTGGTCTGTGCATATCGAGCGCTTCTCATCAGTGTTCAGAGTGCTCAAGAGCAAGAGAAAGTCTCTGAGCCAGTAGATAAGGCTGCAGCAGAGAACCATCCTGTGACAGTAGCAGGTGCCCCATTATGGAAATAGAAGCACACAGGGGAAAAGGCTTGTCCTGCAAAACATAAGGACAAACAATATCTATCATGGGAACAAGAGAAGGAGCCAGGGCTGCTTGCTAGGTTCTTATCTTTGGTTTTGAAGATGGCCAAGGACAAACAGTGGATGAAACAAACAAAAGGCCTGAGAAATGGGAAAACATTTCTTCTTCTCTGTACAGGTCTGTGTTTCAACTGTGAAGGAACTGTCCCAGGAGTTCCATCAACTCAAGAAGAACATGTTTCATTTCCCCAACTGTATAGTCCCACATTTCAGCCATGAGGAGCAGCTGCTCCTCTGCTCAAGGGAGAAAATCTGGGAGATACACACCATGGCATACTCTCTGGTTTTACTTGACTGAGCATGGGGAGGGCATGAAGAAGTGGAATGGAAAATCCACTTCAATTCTGGCTGCATGAGTACATGAACTACTGTGATGGTTTGAAACTGTCTTTTTAATTTTTCATTGCAAAGTTAAAAACAGAGAAAATGAAAGAGTGTAAATAAGTCACTATTGGGTGTAAGAAAGTAAAATACTGATTGTTCTAAACACTTCCATTGGATAGATAGAAATGTTTAAGAACTATTACCCAAAACAAAGTGGGGCACTCTGCGCATTCTGCAGTTAGGGCAGTTGCTGGGCTGTCTGGCTGCGGTTTCTTTTTCTTCTTCCCTTCCGGCAGAAGATAACACACTGACCTTGGCAGCTAAGTTAACAACTTTCTGCTTAACAAACTCTGCTTTCTGTCCAAGGGGGGTCTGAGGGGGAAGCTCCTGGGAGAGAGAGACCCCTTTGGGAAGGGGTCCCCTTTGGGGGCAAGCAAAGGGAGATTGATTGTGATTTTTCTGTTGATTGTATATATTTGTGAATGCTGTGAATTTTGTATATTTGTACATATTCGTTGCATTTCACTGTAGATTGTAGATTCTGCTTTGTAAATACAGCTTTCATTTGCTTCCAGACTGGGCTAGCCTGGTTATTGTCGGTGGGAGAGGAATTTCAGCTCACACTGAAACATTCCCCCAAAGAATGCTACCCCGGTTTCCAGTGGAAAGTCAACTAAAAAGAGCAGACAAGCTGAGACTGCTTCTGATCCTCCTGAAGGGACTCTGAGAGCATCTTCACAAGATGCAAGTGATTCCAATCAGAATTAGAGTGACCCTGATTCCAACCAAATGGAGGAGAGGGATGACTGATTTTATTGGACCGTATGGAACTGACGGCTTGGCAAGGTGAAGGGGTGGAACCCATTTGTATTTCTGGTGTGATAAGGGGATCTCCACTCCTGGAAGTGTTGGAAGCTCAATACCATAATGCAAGCCAGGCATTACTTCTCACATCTTGTCCTAAATCGATAATCATCCTCTAAAATACATGTAGTAGTGTCCAGGCAGTGCACTGTAGACCCCAAAGAACAAAACACTGGAGGAAAAATGTTGAAGAAATCACTGGTAACTTTTATTTGAAACACAGCAAGACAAAGGTGTATGCAGAATGATGTGCAATTGCCAGTAATCTATATGAGAAATGGAGACTTAAATAGTCCACTTCTTTGAGTGATGTAGAGGTCATACAGGACAGTTAACAGGGAGGTTGTACAGGTTAATTAGTCACCAAGAAAAGACTACAGTGCAGCAGAATAGATACGTTGTGTGATGGGCAAGGTGCATTGTCGTGGTGATTAGGGGATTAGGATGATGGTTATTATGAATTACAAAATATGAATTATGAAAGTTATTATTAATTATTAAAATTATGAATAACCGATTAATCACTGTATATATGTTGATTCGAATGCATGGTTGTAAAAATATAGTCCATAACTGGTTTAGTATTTACAATTATACCCAATATAATATTTACAGTCAATTTCTAATTAAGAGAACAGAAGGTGCAGTTCTGCCGCATGTCCACTGGATGGAGACTCGACAAAACGTTTCGCGGCTTGCAGCTATGTACATAGGGATATTTATAATGTTATCACGAGGCAAGTTAAGTTGGAAATATCATGTAGCTATGTGAGGGCGCTTTGAATAGAATGTTACTGAATGTTGCACACATGGAAAGATACGTTCTGTCTGTCTTTCTAGAGAGGCAAGTTGCTGGGTTACACTGGCTTGTTGCTTGCTGCTGCCAGCTGTTAGGCTGGCTGCCTGTCTGCCCAGGGCTGCTCCCACTGTGCAGTGCCCTTCTTTCTCCTCCCACCTCCGCGGGTGGGGGCAAGGCTTTGCTTCTCCTTCCGTGGTTGCAGAGGGCGAGGCTTTCCGCTGGTCTGCGGTTTCACTTAGCAGGGTTGGAGCAGCTCCCTGAACTGATGGTTGGCCCGGCAGGGCTGATCTGGAGGAGTGGTCTTATGCGACGAGGTGACAGTTCCCAGTAGGCAGGGCTGGCTGTCTCCAATCTCGGAGATGGGTTTGGGGAGGGGTGCAGTGAAATGGCACTTCCTCCTCGGCTCGGCTTGAGGTGAGCTGACTATGCTGAATCTCAGCGGCTGCTCCCATTTAGGTGACAATGCAGCAGTCTTTGACTTGATCTCAAAAGAGAGGATGTTTTCTCTCTCTCTTTCTTTCTCGGGGTTTACCCCGGGTGCTTTACCCTGATGACACAGGGTTACGGAGCGGTGAAAGTAGGCAGCTTCTCTCCCGCAAACGGCGGGGGTCACAGAAGATGCGTTTCTGCTTAATTAGCTGCTTATGATTGCAGCAGATCTGGACTGCCAGGCTTGGGGTTAGTCCTCCCCTTCTGGGCTAAAGCTTACCCCGGGACTTCAGTCCTCTTGACTGGGCTTATTACGCCGGTTCGGTGAAGGGATCATCCTTTGCTGGTTCCTCGAGCAGCTCAGGGGGCTGGCTTCTTTCTGTATCGCAGAGGCTTCCAGTATACCTTTGTGTGAGAAGGCTTACAGCTTACGCAGCGCGAGCTTACATAGTGAGTGAAGGCAAAAGGAGAGAGCAAAGTAGTAAACAAATGGAGAATACTTATAGATTTCTTGAGGCTGGATCTGGCCAATGGGCACTCTTGTCAACAACCTGCTTCGACCTATAGAAAGGTGAAGCTAGAATTATGCCCTTAGATGGCAAGAGCATGAGCATGCCATGCAATGGGTGCATGCAGTTGTTTATCCCTTAGGAGAGAGGTTGGCACCTGGGCCTTTGTCCTCCTCTCTTGAAGGGAGGTTGTAAAAGGGGGACTTACTGAAACATGTTGGGACAAATTTGCTGGTGTTCGGGGGCATAATTCTGGGCATGTGGTGCCTTCACTATATATATTCAGTGCAACATCATCTCTCTGTGACAGCAGAAGCAAAGACAGTCCAACACAAAGGACCATTTCTTGATGAAGAGAAAACTTATAAAGCAAGTCCCACCAAGCTGTCCTGCAAAAGAAAGAACACCTACTAAAATGGCAACAAATTATCTTTCTGAAGGACTGCAGCACAGGGCAACTCTTCAGATACTTTTTAATTCCATCAATCTTCCCAACAGCATTTATCAGAAACCATGTGAAATACCTTAGTACTTGCTTGTGACCCATTGTGGTGGGTTGAAATTACTCCCCAACTAATTTGGAGAACTACCCCCAAAATAAAATCACTGGACTTAGCTTAGTTTGGAATGGAAACCAATGAAGATCTATTTGCAAGCAAACTAAAATCTAGAAATATGAAATGCAATGAATATGTACAAAATAAACAATAGATGTGCAATATAGACATATATTTACAATTTACAAACAACACAGAAACTCCTCAGACCCCCTAGATGGATCCAGAGAGACTGCTCTTCTTCCCTACTCCCTCCCTCCTTCCCATTACCTCATACGATAGTCGAAACAGAGATCCTCTGGAAAAGCCACAGAAGAGAGAGAGAAAGAAGCTGCAAGCAGAAGCAACAGAAGAACAAAAGAGAGAAAGAACTGTTTATGCCACTGTTCTATACTCACATTAGCAAGCCAATGAATTAAATAGACCTTAGCATTATTGTTGTTTTGTATCCAGTAATAATCATAGAATCGTAGAATTAACAAGGTTGGAAGAGACTTCAGAGTTCATCAAGTCCAACCTATCACCCAGCTCCTCATGACTAACCAAACCATGGCTTCAAGTCCAGTCCTTTTTTGAACACCTCCAGGGATGGTGACTCCACCACCTCCCTGGGCAGCGCATTCCAATGGCCAATTACTCTTTCTGTGAAGAACTTTCCTCTCACCTCAAGCCTAAACTTCCCCTGGCACAGCTTGAAACTGTGTCCTCTTGTTCCGGTGCTGGTTGCCTGGGAGAAAAAGATCAAACCCCACCTGGCTACAACCTCCTTTGAGGTAGTTGTAGAGAGCAATAAGGTCACCCCTGAGCCTCCTCTTCTCCAGGCTAAACACCCCCAGCTCCTTCAGCCTCTCCTCATACTTCCTTGCAGTCAGAGATTCTGCTAAAGTTCCCCCTTCAAACAGTAACACTCATCATGCAACATATCACAACAGAGGTGTCTGGTGAAAATACTTTAGCCTGAACTAGGTGGCAACCACAAGAGTGTGGTCAAACACTGGAACAGCCTTCTTTGAGAGATGGGCAATGCCTCAATGCTGTCAGTGTCTGAGAAATTTAGACTTTGCCCTTAGTAACATGCTTCCAATTTTGGTCAACCCTGAAGTAGGCAGGTAGTTGAACTAGTTGATTCTTCATTTGACCATCCAGGTAAACAAAGTAGAAGTGGAGGAAGGAGAACCAAAATAAGTTGAAACAATGTAAAAGAGGTTTTCCTCTGTGTTATTGTGTGTTAAAACAAGCAAAGCAAAAAGTGCTAGATGTAAATTTAAAAAAAATAAAATAAAGAAACCCTTTTAACAAATACTTTTAACAAATACTATCTCTGCTCCATTTGGGATAATTTTAGCAACAAAACAAAACAAACAAACAAACAAAAACCAAAAAGAAAGAAAGAAAAAAGAAAATGTAGACTCAGACATGTTCTGCAAAATCAGGAGGCAGATAGAAGTTTACTTTCATTGAACACCTCAGAAGTCATGAGATGTGAGAATGATTCTGTTTTCCCTAATTGTGACAGATCCACTCTCAAGAGAGGACACTACACCTGTTACTGCACATTGTTTTGGAAGTTGGTCATTCTCCAGCTCTTTTTTTGACATATACTTAAATCTTACCTGGGCTAACAAGGAAGGGCAATTTGACAACTTGGTAATCTAGTAGGTAAGGCAGTTACCTGGAAAAGTGGATATTTCCAGCTGAGTCCCTACTTGGATGACATATGTGTATATTATGACAGTAAATAAAATCCTGATACTATTTGCAACACTGGAATTTGAAGTCCTAGTAAGCTTTGAGTTTCAGCAAGCCAGTCAATTTTCTGCTGTCTATCCTCAACAGTATCTGATCCTAGGATGTCTAAAGCAGTAATGCTGGGGCCAGAGCTGCCTCAGAAGCTCATTAGAATATAGGTGCAGATGTGCTTGTTGATACCCTAGAGTTACTGCAAGTGGAAACCTTACAAAGTGCCTCCATCAAAAGTTCTCACAAAGCACTCTGAACTGCAACCAAAACAAAACAAAAAAACCCCAACCAACCAAAAAAAACCAAAACCCAAAAACAAAGCACCAAACAAACAAGCAAAAAAACCCAACTCACACCAAACCAAACCAACACAAAACAAAACCTAAAAACTACTATCCAAACATTTCTTGATTCTGCTAGAGTACTTACCCGGTCTCTTAATTGGGTTGCAACATATCCTAGTATCTACCCCTTGGCTCCTATTGCAAAGACCAGACTTAAAAGCTTTATTTGGTCATTATGACAGATTGAAGTCATCCTTTCTTTGTTACATTAATTATTAGCAAGTAATGTCTAAAAACACTTCAACACTAAGTAAAGATTCTCATACAACTTCAACACATTTTGCTAGTACACAAGAATGTGCTAGCAAACTGTTATCTAATTCCACGTCCTGCTTTATTGGTGATGATATTGTGTGCAATGACACATGTTCCTGGAGAAATCATGGCCATACCACAGGTGGGAGAAATGAGAATTTACTGTGTATGCATAGAAATGCCACACTGCTGTAAGCCATTCCAGAACAGGGACCAATCCCTACCCACGCTTCATAACAGAGGATCAAAATGAGAGCTAGCCCCACCTCTGGCATGCTTTATGGAGCTCTGATTCTGCAGTCCCATCTGTTCTTCACAATTGCTAGTCTAGCAACCAATGGCATCAGACATGTTTTAACTGAAAGGAGTTAGTAGAACCTCTTAACAAACTGTTCCTGTCATCCGCTGTCAATTTCCCATTATCCTTGACAACAGGACCAACTCATGGCCAGTACCCATTTGCACTTCCAGCTGAGAGAGTTCTCCCACCAAACTTTATTTCAGCTAAACCATAAATTTTGTTCAGCTGAACTAGGCTGGCTGAGGACTCACCCAAGCCCCACAAAAAGGTAGAAAGGGACTATTTTTTGGCCCTAGAAAGATGACTGAGATAAAATCAGCTTAGGACTCTCTTTTCCTGTTAAAAAATTGGAGTCTGTGGATTACTATAGGTTGAAAGAAATATTTTCCAGTAGTATAGCAAAATACCCACATTTTGTAAAGGTGTTTTGACATTCCTTGGAAGTTTTGCTCCAGATTCTCAAAGGGTCCTTAAAGAAACTAGTCTGTGATTAGCAAGAGAGTTGGATAGCCTGCCCTTATGCTAGTAAGATACAGGAGTATGCAAACAGAGCACTGACATGCAAATAGAGCACTGGCACACAAACTGCCAGCTGGTGCTTGAAAATCAGACAGGGGATGTGTCTGCAAATATGAGTCAACACCAACTCCCGGTGTGCACTGAGTAGCATTGCTGCAGTACAGACCACAGCTTTCAGGGACCAACAAAGGCCCTGGGCACAGTTTGTGTTACTCATGCTAGAACTAGATACTGAGTCCAAAACCACTGCTGAGCCCTTTAAAACTTTTTTGTTCTGAATTGGCATTAAATACTCTCAAATAAAACAATGAAGTTTAACAGTTACTTGAAACCCCTGAATATTACTGCCATATATATAACAATTATTTTTATTTATAATGAGCCTGCTTTCTGAAGAAGCCCAAATTTTTCTGAGGATGTTTGAACACAAGCAGACCTGGCTAAATGTGGCTGGATAGAGTGTAGAGTAGATGTTATGCTTTAACATCATAATTTTCCACACCAGTGTGGAATTTTTTTTTTCCAGTGCTTGTGGCAAAGTTTTGCATATCATCCTATAGCTTATGCTTTTTTACAGATCTTTTTGCTCCATTTTCTTCTATAACATTAAGGACAAAGCAATAGAATATTGTTTTTAGATGTATTGAAAATAGGCTTATACTATTTTTCTATCTATAAATTTTGTTCTTGTTTCACTGTCATTGGTATCTTCATTTAACACAGTAACATGTGCTTTGAAAAGTCAATGAAAATTTGTCCAGAGTGTTCGCAGAAAAATAAAGAGAAGTCTACTAAATAGTATCCAGCTTCCATTTATGAAGCACTACCATCTCAAAGATAAATACTAGTTTCAATGACAAATGTGAGTCATTAATATCTAACAATTCAGAATTTGTTCAATGCACAGCTTCAGGACAGAAAACACGATGTCTTAAATTTTATTTGCTTTTAAAGATAACCAACTGCTATTTTAATTAATAGCTTAATGTGACACAGTGGTATCCAGTCCTTCAGTGGAGAACGATCATGGAGTCTCCTATTTAACTAATCAGAGAATCATAGAATCAGTCAGGGTTGGAAGGGACCACAAGGATCATCCAGTTCCAAACACACTGCGATGGGCAGGGACACCTCACACTACATCAGACTGGCCAGAGCCTCATCCAGCCTGGCCTTAAACACCTCCAGGGATGGGGCCCCAACCACCTCCCTGGACAACCCATTCCAGGCTCTCAACACTCTCATGGGGAAGAACTTCTTCCTTACGTCCAGCCTGAATCTCCCCACTTCCAGCTTTATTCCATTCCTCCTAGTCCTATCACTACCTGATAGCCTAAAAAGTCCCTTCCCAGCTTTCTTGTAGGCTCCCTTCAGATACTGGAAGGCCACAATAAGGTCACCTTGAAGCCTTCTTTTCTCCAGACTGAACAGCCCCAACTCTTTCAGTCTGTCCTCATAGGAGAGGTGCTCCAGCCTTCTGATCATCCTAATCAGAAATTACGATCTCACAAATCCACAGTTGTAGGGACAGAATGACAGAAAGAGAAACAGTTTATATGGCTTGAAGGTGTCTTCCCCTCCAAATCCAAAGGGACAGAGAAGAAAAGTACCTGACAGTGGACAATGGGCCCAAAGGAACTGCTACAGCATGAAAAATTCACAGGCTACAGTTGCCTTCACAGTAAACGCATCTTTCCAAATTTCTCCACTACTCAGGCAACAAACACCTTCTAATCCACTGATAAGTGTTCCACTTCAGTGTCATGCTCAGTTGATCAGTTACCTGCTGCAACTCATCTGAAGTCGATACTCTGATTGCTTACAGACTAAAGCTCCCCTGTTGGGGTTCAACTTTCATCTTACTTTGTTCCATGCTCTGTGTGGCCTGTCTCTTTAGCTTCCTTCAGTAGGGTGTGAGAAGTAGGTGCAATCACTCTTGCTCATGTCTTGAAGAAAATGTATGTAAGGCAGAGGGTAATAGGTGGAGTGATATTGTACCTCAGGAAATCTATTAACCAGGCTAAGAAGTATGTTCATTTCTGTTGGATTTCACCTGTGTTGTTACAGAGAATGTTTTCCTGCCTTGGTCTCTTGAATCAATGAAAACCTTTCTGTGACTAAAATGATCCATCTTTGATCCTGAGTGGTAGCTAACAAAAAAGTAAGATATCAACCTACACAAGAGTTAAGAAATGTTACTGTGATTAGCCATTGTTTCTTCATCATCTCCAGCTATACTGAAAGTTGCCAGCAGATGTGAAGGGGAGCATTCAGGTCAAAAGCAGATAATATCTGGAGTTCTTATGAACAGAACTATATGCTTTGCATTTTCCTATGTATCCTGGTATTGCAGAGAACAAAAGTCTGGGAAGGCATGGAAGAAAGAAACAGCTCAGAATGTAGCAATCACACTCACTTCTAAAATGAATAAAGTGGATAATGTTGAGGCGAATACTCCCAAGGAAACTTGAATACTCTAGTTCCATCATTTAGGTATTTATTGATTCTAAACTATGAAAACTGAAATTTAGGTATCATAGAAGCTTAACTCTGTATTCCCTGAAATACAAAGGAAGAGAACCATGGCATCATTTGACTGATACATTCTGCTTTTTATTCTCTTTAAGAAGACTTGTATCTTTCAGAAAAGCAGACTGGAAGCTAACCAGGTATTTTCAATACACCATCACCTTGCAGTTAAGAATGAATTTAATGAGCTGATCCCTGGTGACACAGCTTTTAAAATGCAGGTAATGTAAATGGAGAATCTATGCAGTTGTCAGTAGTTTTGGAAAGCTCGTTTGTTATCGCTCCAAATTTTAAAACCAGGCCAACTCAAGTTTTCTTGTTACTGAATGACTTTTTGCAGCAGGTAATATCAGCTGACCAGGCTAAGACTAGAAGCAATTAGCACTATACACAGTGCTGTGTTGAAAGGATTAGAACACCCCAGATGTGGGTCCAGATCATGACTAAGATAATCTTAAGGTATAGTAACATGCAGTTGCAACGGTTCATTCCAAAATGTTTAATTTTTGCAATTCATATATCACATTTTCTTGGTGTTATTAAAGCTTACAACAGAGAAAATAATTTATTGCATACCTTTTATGAGCTTTGCATCTTGCTTTATACTTGTGACATTTTGTAAACTATGCAAAGAAATAATGGGAAATTGTTTCTAAATGTCCTGACCTTGTCTTGTTCTGTGCTGGAGTAAAGTGACTTGAAGATCTAGGTTCCTAAATGTTATTCAAAAAAACAAGTCTTCAAATGCAGAATCAATTGCTCTGTCGCTCTTTCATGATAGTTAAATAATACTGGAGGAATGAAATACAGATGATGCTCTATGTCCTTGAGATGTGACAGCTTCTTCAACATGAGGTATCTTTATGGCTGCTCTAATGTTGTGGTGGTGTGGCCCTGGCTGAGGGGCCAAATGCCCACCAAAGCTGCTCTATCACTCCCCTTCTTAAATGGACAGGAGAGAGGGGAAAAACATGACAAAAGCCAATAATAAGATAGAAGCAAATTAATAACAATAATACACAAAAGCAGTAGATGGCCTGGAAGCCAAAGCAGAACGAGAGAGAGCTGTTAGTCTCTACTGCCCACCAGCAGGATGCTGGTTGGTCTCGGGCAGCAGGGCTCTCTAAGCTTGGTGGTTCCTTAGGAGGACAGACACCATGGACAAATCCCCCACTTCCTTCTTCCACTTCATTCTTATATCTCAGCTGACATCATCTGGCATGGAATACCCATTTGGCCAGTCTGGGTCAGCTGGCTCAGTCATGTCCTCTCCCGAGATCTTGCACCCCTCAGAGTACTCCTGGGGCAGGGAAATACTGGAGAGATGCAACCTGCATATTTATTCAACAGCAGCCAAAACACTGCTGTGTTATCAACTAATGCTGCAAAACACAGCACTAGAAGGATGCTTTGAGGATGCTCAGCCAAACCTATTACAAATGTGTACCTGAAGGTATGTCTGATTTAAATTATTTTAGAGTCATGGGTCCCAAAGAGTACTTAAATGCTTTCTTTAGTCAGCTGTATCATCTGATTAGTCACAGTCTATGAAGAGGACCAATATCTCAACTAAAAAGCAGGAAGATCCTACTACAAGTCCTGTAACATCATTTACAAGCCACAGTTTATAATCAGTTCTAAGAAAAGCTTTCTTCATGTTCAAAGATGTTTGAATCAAAGTTCCTCAGTGTTTCTAACCAATCAAACTTTCCTCATAGGATGACAAAAATTATGTCATCACAAAATCCTGTGACACCTGTTCACTCTGAAATTCACACCTTCTTTCCTAGGACTGAATATGAATAAATTACTAAATGCTTTGTTTTGAATGTATCCTAGTAGGTTTTCTATGGGGTTTGAACTCTCTTGGTTCTGTCTGATTTTTTTTTTATTTTTAGTGTAAAATCTGTAGGAGTGCAAGTGGAATATGAATTATTGAGCAATGCATAGACTGTTGTTGTGTTCCTCTCAGTCAGATGTCAGTCATGATCTTTGATTACAAAAGATGTGTGTGTGAACACCATCCAAAATTTAAAACAAATGAACTATTTCCACTGAAATCCATGGGTATCCTTTTTTGCCCTCAGCTATTGTGCAGGGACCAGTCACGTTCAACATCTTTGTTGGCAACATGGACAGTGGCATTGAGTGCACCTTCATCAGGTTTGCTGATGACACCAAGCTGTGTGGTGCAGCAGACACACTGGAGGGAAGGGATCCATCCAGAGGGACATTGACAGGCCGGTGATCTGGGCCTATGACAACCTCATGAGGTTCAACAAGACCAAGTGCAAGGTCCTCAATCTGGATCGAGGCAATCCCAAGCACTGATACAGGCTGGACAGGGACTGGCTTAAGAACAGCTCTGANGCTGGGGAGGGACTTTTTAGGATGTCAGGTAATTATAGGACTAGGGGGAATGGAGCAAAACTAGAAGCGGGTAGATTCAGCTTGGATGTTAGGAAGAAATTTTACACCATGAGGGTGGTGAGACACTGGTACAGGTTGCCCAGGGAGGTGGTGGAAGCCTCATCCCTGGAGGTTTTTAAGGCCAGGCTGGATGTGGCTCTGGGCAACCTGATCTAGCGTGAAGTGTCCCTGCCCATGGCAGGGAGGGTTGGAACTCGATGCTCCTTGAAGTTCCTAACAATTCTATGATTCTATGATTCTGTGTTCTTCTGATGGCCTTGCTTCATGCACAACTTACGTAAACTTAGAAATAAGTAAGCACTTTAATTCTTCAGTTGAAAAAATAACAAACATAAAGATATGAGTAGCATAATTGCATCCATTTTCTATGAAAATTGGCAGTCACATGTTTAAATGAAAATGAACAGGTTACTAGTCAGCTTCAGCCCCAGTCAAGTTATCCTCTGGAGCGTCTCATATTCATACTCAGGTGTGCTTTATGCTCACTGAAGAGCCAAGTAGCCTCTAAGTGCAGTTAAATGGAGCTCGTCAGACATTCTTTTTGTTTTGGATGTCTCACTCACCTCCTTGCATCTTAAATTCTTAATTTCTTTTTTTTTCCATTTCTTCTGTATGTTTTGGGTTTTTTTTGGTTTTGTGGGGTTTTTTTTTCTCCTTGCATATCCATGTTAATCCTTTATACTTCTTTACAGTTTTAATACTGTTGTCTTAATTGTAAAAAGGTCTCAAGTCGATTCAAGTCTGGGGATGGACAGCTTTTAGAAGCTGGACACAGAATAATGCAAGAGAAGTTTATCTCATTGGACACTTGAATACCTCATATTTTGCAGCACTAGCCTGTGTTTTGGCTTTCTGGGGCTGCTGTTGCTTGGCTTCTTGCTTCACTGTTCTGCCTGTTCCTTTGCAAGCTGCCTGACTAATCTTGTTTGGGCTAAGGTACAGCAGGGTAGACACATCTGACTGACTATACACAGTCCTCTGGACCCTTTGTGTCCAGAGAGGGATGAGAGAGATGAATTATTGTACAACAGGGGTACTGTGTTGCTGTTGGACTGTAAATTTATGTGAATATATTTTATACATGTTTCTTGACTTTTATGCTTTTATATTTAGTCCACTTTTGTAAAGATAGCTTCATTTTTGCTTCCAAAATTCTGACTGCGGTAAATTTGTTCCTTGGGGTAAATTTCCAGATTACTGGGGGGCCCAATCCTAACCCAAAACAATTTTTGGTGTCCAACACGGGACTGGCTCAATTAATTAATAATCAGAATAAAGAAATAAAAAAATGGAATTATTGTGGATTTGTGGCCTTTAATCCCCCTGATTTTGGCTTTATAGATTTATCAGTGTTTCATTTCCTCAGTGTATTATAATATCTATGGATTTTTTTGCCAAAAGACTGTGGCATTGGTTAAAAGGCATGAAAGGAGAATATGGAAACTTTTATATGAATTTTCCATATGAGTTTGTTGAATTTTCCTTCCCTGTGACTGAGAATCTCTCTGGAGAACAGAGGTTCCTGTTGATCTGTTCTTTATATTTCAATACATTGGCAATATTAGCAACAGCAAAATGTTTAGCAATAGCTTTTTGTTGAGACAAATATAGGACTTTAGGAGTGAAACCCCTCTCCCTCCAAGCAGAGAAGAAGGTGGAACGGGAGATGCAGATTAAATTTGAATCATTCAAGTGAGGAGAGTGAAGCAGGGAAGGCAGAGGCAGGAGAAGTGGTAGCCAAGTCAAAGGCAGAGGCAGGAGGTATTGAGGAGGCAAGAGGTATTGAGGAGACAGGGACTGAGGGAGAAGCCATTTTTAGCAGTGGTGGGGGCAGGACCACTGCACAGGAAAGGCGAGCCATTCGCTATGTGCTGAAGTAGCCATTCCTGGGAGTCAGGAAACAAGCTGGTTTCTATTCATACTGATTAAGAAGGAGGGTAGCAGTGGTGTAGTAGTGGCACTGCTGAAACTTGGGTTTGAGGGTAATTGCAAATGCAAGCAAGGACCAGCAGCAGTGGAGGCAAAGCTCCCGAGACGGGACAGCTGGCAGCGGCAGCGGTGGTGAATTCATCTGTGAGTGACGGCGATAGCTTAGCTAAAGTCTCTAGGCAAGACCTGTTAAACCAGGCTATTTGCAGTGCAAAGATGCATTTGATTCATAGAACCATGCCTGCAGCAGCTACTGCCAAAGCAAAGGCATTTCCTCCCACAGCAACTGCTGGCACAGAGTCAAAGCCACTTCTGGCAGCCATTACCGAGGCAAAAGCAGTTTCACCTGCCAGGTCGGGAGCAGAACTGCAGTAGCAGTGAGTTGGTCTGCCACTGCTGCTAACACTGCTAATCCTGCTCTAGTTTTAGCCCTGCTGACATTGGAGATCAGGACAATTTAGATGATGATGGGGACAAATCAGAACAGGGTACTACCAAGGAAGGTGTTATTACTGTTGAGGAGTTTTCAGATGTTTGCTGAGCTAATACAGAAAGAGAAAGATGATGCAGGAGAGGGTACATCTGCTGGTATAAATGCTAGTACCTCTGCAAAAAAAAAAAGGCTATGGCTAAGAGGGATACCTCTCAGCAAGCAGATGATAGTGATGATGATGTAGTAGTAGCAACACCACCTATGCCTAGGAAGGAGGTAAGGCATATAAGACAAGACGATGTGCATAAAGAACGCAAACAGATAATGAATTGGTAAAACAGATGTTGGGATGGAGGTGTAAAAACTGAAGAAATAAACTCCAGATCAGTGAGATGTCTGGGTTCCATTCCCGGAGATGGTGGAATTGATAAGCATTTAGGAGCTATTGCTGATAATTCTTCCCTCTGGCCATGCCTATTACTGACTGTGGTACTACAGTATCCCAACAAGGATGATTCACCCTGGTACCCTTCTGCTGGACCACCATTGAACAGGGGATCCAGTGTTTGCAAGAGAAGGCCATAAGAGAGCTAGTATTGTGGCCTTCTAGTATCTGAAGGGGGCCTATGAGAAAGCTGGGGAGGGACTTTTTAGGCTACCAGGTAGTGATAGGACTAGGGGGAATGGAATAAAACTAGAAATGGGTAGATTCAGGATGGATGTGAGGAAGAAGTTCTTCACCATGAGAGTGGTGAGAGCCTGGAATGGGTTGTCCAGGGAGGTGATTGAGGCCCCATCCCTGGAGGTGTTTAAGGCCACACTGGATGAGGCTCTGGCCAGCCTGATGTAGTGTGAGGTGCCCCTGCCCATGGCAGAGGGGTTGGAACTGGGTGATCCTTGTGGACTCTTCCAACTCTGACTGATTCTGTGATTCTGAGACTTGTATTTAGAATATGTGGAAAGTACAATAGAGAATCCTGATAAGGTACCTGTGAGTAATTCTCTCATGAAAAAGCTTATTCAGCTTGCTTCTTCCAGCTATGCTCATACATTGACAAGTAAAATTGTGGGAAGAGATGATGGGAGAATTCTCCCAACTGTTGGTGATTTCACTGATCAGTTGAGGCAACTAGAAGACAGCCTCACATACAATGCATTGGTCTCAGCCATAAATACTGTGGCTGGAGAGATAAAGGATGGCATGAGAGACCTTAAGCAGGAGTTTAAAGCCACCATATCCAAATTGGTGAAGGAGAATGATGCTTCCCCTTCACCTTCTGAAAGGATCCATGTCTCAGCCATCAGAAACATGTCCTCCTAGGAGGCCAGTTCAAACTAGTCAAAGAATCACGTGGGTCTCTTTAGAGAATCCTACATGACAAATTTGGTAAGAACATGAATAAGTGGGATGGTCAACCAACATCTGTTCTTTTGAAGAGAGTGCGAGGACTGCAAGGTAGCAGAGGTGACACTACCAAAAGGGTAGCTGCACTGCCTCAGTTTCCCAGGACATCTCCAATTGCTCCAGAGATGGTTCTGACAGTAACACAGGACACTGTGCTAACTGCACATGTGACGCTCAGAATTAGAGGTGCCCTGCCTCCCGCCAGGCGGAGAAGAGGGACTGTAGAGACAACAGAGCATATTGGGATGTGTTTATCAGATGGCCTGGCACTTCAGAAGTTCAGAGATACAATGTTTTATTAGATACAGGTATTCAACGTACTCTGATATCTTTGACTTATGTAGGGGCAGAGCCCAAAATTATTTCAGGAGTTACTGGTAGTTCTCAAGAATTGACTAAGTTGTATGCTGAAATAAGCCTGACTGGAAGTGATTGGTAGAAACATGCTATTGTAATTGCTCCAAACACTCCTTGTATTCTGGGAATTCACTTTTTGCAAGAAAGGTGTTTCAAAGATCCCAAGGGGTAGAAGTAGGCTTTTGGAATAGCAACTGTAGAAACTGATGGAGGTAAATTAAGGCTATTTATTGGGCCAGAACTCTCAGATGAGCCTGCAGTTGTCGACAGATACATTCTCAGACTGTACATAGCAGACAATATAGAACTAACCATGTCTCTTTGGTTCCCATATATGAACTGATTCATTGGCTAGAACATCAAGATGTCATCAAAAAGACTCATTCACCTTTCAACAGTCCAATATAGCCTGTGCAAAAGCCAAATGGAGAGTAGCATCTGACAGTTGACTTTTGTGGCCTAAATGAAGAGACCATGCCCATGAGTGCAGCTGTACCAGACATGATGGAACTGCATTATGAGTTGGAATCCCAAGAAGCCAAATGATATGCTACCATGGATATTGGGAACGTTTTCTTCTCTATTCCCATAGCAGAGGAAAGTGAGCCTCAGATTGCTTTCACCTGGAGGGGCATCCAGTATATCATAGAATCATAGAATCAGTCAGGGTTGGAAGGGACTACAAGGATCATCCAGTTCCAACCCCCCTGCCATGGGCAGGAACACCTCACACTTTTTGCCCCAGCTGTGGAAACACAGTGTGACAATTTGTCATGTAGTGATCCATGATGTGTTGGAGAAGGGTGGAGCTGAAGCAGTATATCAATGGCATCATTGTGTGGGGTGATACTGCTGAAGAAGTCTTTGAGAAAGGTAACAAAATAATTACCATTTTTTTAAAGGCCAATTTTGCCATAAAGTGAGACAAGATCAAAGGGCCTGCCACAGAAATCCAGTTTCTGGTTTTTAGATTACTGGGGGGTCCAATCAAAACCCATAACAATCCAATCCTTCTACAGCTAGGTAGTAGCTTCTTCCCTCTCACTTTGTCTTTCAGAGTCATTATTTTAATGATGGTGTATCTAGATATTATTCACATGATTTTATAGTGAGGAATATTTGTAAGTATGGGAAAGAAGAAAGATAAATCCTAGAAGAATCTCATGTTGATTAACTAAATAAAGGAAGATGTTATGTGAAACAACCACAGCATGTTCCCAAGACAGCTTACTTCAGAAGGTGTCACAGCAGGATGGAAAATGGAATTTCCTTCCTCTGGGAAATTTTGCTGCTTAGAATTTGTTTTCCAACAGACATATTTCTACTTGCTGGCAGCCAAAGGCTGGGCCTGAACCTACTATTATCATGCACTTGACGTGTGAGCAGACCCAACATGAGCTGTGTCATAATCTTTCTCAGTACCAGGCTGACAGGCCTGCAGCTTCCTGGATACTCCTTTCAGCTTTTTTTGTAGATTAGTGTCACATTTTCAAGCCTCCAATCATCTGGCACCTCCACATTGAACCAAGAGTGCTGATAGATGATTGAGGGGGGCTTGGCAAGCTCCTCCACCAGCTCCCTCAGCATTCTGGGGTAAATCCCAACAGGCCCCATAGGCTTGTGAGTGTCCAGATGGCATAACAGTTGTTAACTGCTTGCTCTCCAGTTATGGGGATTTAATGCTGCTCTCCATCCCTATCAGGAGGCTGAATATGCTGAGGATGATAGGTCTGACTATAAAAGACTGAGGCAAAGAAGGCATTAACTACCTTAGCCTTTTCCTCATCCTCAATAGCAATACTCCTCCCTGCATCTAGTAGAGGTAAATTTGGTATTGCTTTTTGTCCACTTGAGTCACAAAATGATTCATTATGGAAATAAAAAACAAAGAGGAAACTTTAGAGCAGTGGCCCAGAGACAATCTTGGAACAGACCCATGTTCATTTTTCAGGGACAGGGTCAAAAGAGGAGTGTAAACAGTAAGCCTTAGGAGAAATTCAAGAGCAGAAAGAGCTGTGTCCTGCAAACAGGGAATCTTCATTAAAGTCAATGCCCTAACAGAACATGATTCAGTAGAACCTAGACAGAGAAAATAAAGTTTCTGTAACAAAATAGCTGCTCTACCTATTAGCCCTGCTTTTTTATATACTGCCTACCACTTTAGGTGTCAGCCAGTTTCAAAGATTGATGAAAATGGCAGGAGAGACAGACAAATGACACATGATTTGATGTGTCAGTGCGTCACTCTGAAAGCTATGAACAGGAGGATAGAGAAGTGAAGGAAGAAAGGGAAAAATCAGTACAAAAAGAGTTAAAAAATAATATCTCTTATTGTCCAATGAGTTACACAGTCAAAATTTTTAAATTTTATTAAAAAAAAAAAAGGAATGATCAATTTCTGCTATTCATTTTTCCAAATTATTAGCTGCTCTGGAGTTGCTTCAAAGAAAATATTGAGGGGAAAGTTTTAATAATTTAAAGTTGAAATTCAGGCAATCTGTTTATTCCAGAAGACAGTTCTTGGCAAGAACTGATCAACTTTAACTTGCTTTTCTGTTATTCCTCCTTCTGGCATTGCATCTTGCTTTGTTATATGAACTATGTTATTTACTGCCTAAAGATAAAATAAAATAAAATAAAATTGCCAAGCTGTGATTTTATGTGCAACAGAAATGAGATTTGCAAATCAGCTAGTTCAATGACAAGTGCATATTCCCAGGAATACCCAAAGAATGTGTTTTGCTTCCAACTTTTTATGTTACTTTTTGACATGGAGATCAGGTGAACACTGAATTAATTTTGAACAAATAAAACATTTCATCTTTGACCTCTACACAGGGGAAAAGATTACTGTACAATGCAGACTGCCACTAGAGCATAAGAATCTAGCTGCAAGGTAAGTGACAAGTTTATTTTATTTTTCTAACTTTCACAATATTCAGCAAACAAAAAATGTCAGAATAGAGTCCTTGGTGAGTCTCCAGTGAATTCTATTGTATTCTTCTTCAGAAAGTAGCAGCAGATGTGTTCATTCCATGATGCTTACAGGAACATAGAATTTAATACAGGATGCAGTAAACTCAGTGGTGTCACAACTAGACTGCTACCAGTACCTGAGTTAGTGAATTTATAGCTAGCTTGCATATTAGTGGTTGCAAGACTACCCTAAGGGTTGTTGGCACAAATGCCTAATTAACTTCTGAAAATGGGATTTGGGACTCTTAGTTGACTTAGACCTTTTGGAAATGCACAGAATATAATTCAACTTTGCAAAGCTCAGATTGCCTTTAGTTACCATAGCCATCACAGGGAACTGGAGAAACCAGAAGAAAAAATTAATCAACAAATCATAACTGTAAGTCATTTTTATCTAGTACCTACTGCACAGTGTTTAATTTTTAATGAAGAAAACTTTGATTTTCTCATGTATGGCTCTGCATTTAGACTTCATGGTCTTGAAGGTCATTTTCAACCTAAAAGTTTCTGTGATTCTATGATTCTTTCTATAAACACAGTGATTATACGTGGTGTTTATGTATGTCTACCTACATAATTGCTTAACATAATTGATTCTGCTAAACATTAGATGACACAGCCAACCAAGTGGTAAACCAGGAATAAATCCCATGCATCTGTGCCAGGAACCTATGCATATAACAATTGATGGCCTGAATAAATATTACATATATAGTAATCTCTCTTCAGAATATTCCCAGTTATCCTAGACGATTGCTCCATCATAACCTTTTTCTGCATATTTTGTCTGTATAAAAGAATGTCTCAAAATATGACTACGCACTCAACAAATCTGAGTAACTGTGTGTTGCTCAGCCTTGTCTTGTAGACCCATCAAAGAGATCAGATGAGAGGAATACAGTTGTTGATATATTAGTAAGCTTATGAGAAAAAGGAACAATTAAAGTATGTTGTGGTTGGCAAAAATGTCTATAGTTTCTTTTATTATTAACCCACAGCTACCATATGTAAGGATAGTCAGGGGTCTGGAGCACAAGTCCTGTGAGGAGAGGTTGAGGGAGCTGGGGGTGTTTAGCCTGGAGAAGAGGAGGCTCAGGGGTGACCTTATTGCTCTCTACAACTACCTCAAAGGAGGCTGCAACCAGGTGGGGGTTGTTCTCTCCTTCCAGGCAATCCAGTGGCAGAACAAGAGGACACAGTCTCAAGCTGCACCAGAGAAAGTTTAGGCTTGGGGTGAGGAGAAAGTTCTTCACAGAAAGAGTAATTGGCCATGGAATGTGCTGCCCAGGGAGGTGGTGTAGTCACTGTCCCTGGAGGTGTTCAAAAAAGGATTGGATGTGGCACTTGGAGCCATGGTTTAGTTGTCAGATGTTGTTAGGTATTAGCTCGTAGGTTGGACTTGATGATTTCTGAGGTCTTTTCCAACCTGGCTGATTCTGTGATCATGTTGAGAATTTTTCCTTTTAATTTCTGGTTCATACTTGATCCTGAAGTTACCATGTGTGATCTACTGAAAGCATCACCTTAGTTTAATGATAGGAGTTTCTGATGGAAAGGCAAAGAACCTTGCAAGATAGTGAGTTGTATTTTTTTGAAATTTGTTGCCAAGCTTTGGCAAAACAAAATTTCTGAGTACTATTCAGATCTGTTTTTTTTCTAATTTGCTGGTTTAACACCTACCCAACAACTTTTTATTATCAGCTGCTCCATCCTACATATATTCCATCTGAGGTTCTTTCATAACCGTAAATGTAAATTATTTTTGCTTTACTACCTGAGTACTTGTAGAGTAATTCCTTTCTGGAAATTAAAGTAAGCTTTCAATCTCTAAAGCTCCTTTGGCTTTATGCATGAATGACATAGTTGTATATTATATGGAATGGGGATTTACTCCACCACATTCTGCAGTAATTACTTCTGGTTTGCTTTTACTGAAGCAGGCACATATGTTTTGTTTCTTGTACATCAGTTTGATATAATTGAGGCTAAAAATGCATTTGACCAAGCTCATTTAATGAAGAGTCCTTTCAGTATTCACATAATTAATTTTGTCACTTTATTCTTTCTAATCTGTCTTGAAAGTATCTATTATATTAATTTTTTCCTTCAGTTAAGATGGCACAGATCTGATAGTGCCCTCATTATCCAAACTGTTATTTCTCCCTCTGGCCTCACAAAGTGTGTTAACTGTTTTTTCCTTTGGGAGAGACCAGCATGACATTCTGAGTAAAGCTTTAAATGATGTGTCTCACATTGAACTCAATTTACATTTAAGAAGACATGCATTTCGTAGCACATTAATTATAACTAAATGTTGAGTGTGGCTTTCCTGTATTAATAGTTGAAGAATGAATCATGTGTTTATTATATAGAGTGTTACATAACGTCATTTTTATTTCTTCTCAGTAATGAAGTGGTATTTTTTTAACATTAATTATTTAGTCAGATTTAAAAGAATAATTTCTGTAAGCTCTGTAAACAAAATGTCTTAGTAAAAAAAAAAATAAAAGACATAAAGCTTCACAAACCCCAAATGGATTACTGTTTTGGTGGTGGTGGTGGTTTTGTGTGATGGTTTGAAACTCTCTTTTTAA
>VXBD01010900.1:11469-34820 GCA_013399975.1 Indicator maculatus | reverse complement strand
TGGCTTGAGAAGAGCCCTGAAGAAAGGGACTGGGGGGTGCTGGCGGATGAGAGGCTCAACATGAGCCAGCAGTGTGCACTTGCAGCCCAGAAAGCTATTCACATCCTGAGTTGCATCAAGAGAAGCATGGCCAGCAGGTCGAGGGAGGTGATTCTCCCCCCTCTACACTGCTTTTGTGAGACCCCACCTGGAATACTGCGTCCAGTTCTGGAGCCCCTGTTACAAGAAGGATCTGAAGGTGCTGGAACGCGTCCAGAGAAGGGCCACAAGGATGATCAGAAGCCTGGAGCACCTCTCCTATGAGGACAGACTGAAAGAGTTGGGGCTATTCAGTCTGGAGTAGAGAAGACTCCAAGGAGATCTTATTGTGGCCTTCCAGTATCTTAAGGGGGCCTACAAGAAAGCTGAGGATGGACTTTTTAGGATGTCAGGTAGCGATAGGACTAGGAGTAATTGAGCAAAACTGGAAGTGGGTAGATTCAGATCGGATGTTAGGAAGAAGTTTTACACCATGAGGGTGGTGAGACACTGAAACATGTTGCCCAGGGAGGTGGTAGAAGCCGCATCCCTGGAGGATTTTAAGACCAGGCTAGATGTGGCTCTGAGCAACCTGATCTAGTGTGAGGTGTACATGTCCGTGGTAGGGTGGTTGGAACTAGGTGATCCTTGAGGTCCCTTCTAACCACAATTCTATGATTCTATGATTCTATGATCACCTATACAAGATCATACAGGAACACATCCAGACAGGTTGTCAAGCCTAATCTGGATGGGCTGAGAAAAAGGAAACATTAAATATGTCCCTATCATTAGCTGATTTCATCAGAATGTGTGTTAAAACAATTACATCACAGTCAATTTATTACTTAAAAAGATTTACTTATTTTCAGCTGCTAATACCTTTTTCTCAAATGAAATAGCTCAGACATCCAAGAGAAATGCATCTTATTTAACTGAGAAGTTGTCAAAACCTCTTTTAAGATCTCAGAGATTTAAGTTCTTACTCTAAAAGTACTCTAAGTAGTTTATACTGTATAATAAAGATAAGGATATAATAAAGATATAATAAAGATACTTTTCTAAGAAAAAATAACGGGGAGTGTGCTTTCTTAAAGAAAGACACATTGAAAGCTAGACAAAAGATTGTGATCCGTACTGTTTTGTCATCACAGAAGCAAATCATGACTAAAAATCTCCATGGAAAAAGAATCTGGCTACAAATCCATCTCTGGGAGGCAAATAAAAGAGAACTAAGTATTTTAGAGCATGTTGTGTAGAGAATAAATTACTAAACCAAAGCATTTCACTCTAGCTTGGAAATTTTAAGGGTCAAAAGAACTTTTGTTTATCTTGACCGTAACCATGACTGTGGTACAAAAAGAAAAATAATAACAAAGCACAGTTTAAATGGTAAAAGTATCTGTAAATTTTGCATATTCAAACTGACTTATAAAAGAACACGAACATTGTAGAAACAAATGTAGAAAAATATGGCTTCCAGTTCTGCTAATGTCAAGACTATACGGAAGCACTACAGAGGGTCACCCATGCAGTTTTTCAGAATGTGTTTATGGGAAAATAGCACGAAAGCCTATAGTGCTGCCAAGAAGCACGTCAAATTAAATAATTAAGACAGAATCCCACAGAGAAAGTGGATATGGTATTTACTCATTACTGAAAGGGCATTTGATATGTACTGATATGAATCTAATATGTATTGTTTCTCCTTTTTGCCTCACTACATTTTCCTTAAACCTACAGCAGCTGAAGCTATGGGCAGCTTGAGTAGTCAGAGGATGAGCATGGCACAGCTGTATGACTCGTACAAGACCACTGAGAGGATTTCTGGGAGTAAATCCATCTCCAGCTCTGGCACCATATGGCTGTGTCAACTGGATGTCTCAAACTTTTGTCTGTCTTTGGATGGTGGAAGAAAAAAGGAAGAATGTCAGAGACTTAAGGTTTTTGAGAGTATATGTGGAAATTACAACACACCACATGCCCACAGCAATCCCAAAGTTGAAAACCTGTGGAGAGCTAGGAAGAAGCTCTCAGCACAGGACATTTCTAGAAAAACTAAGGATGCTAATAATAGTTCACAGGCAAAGCCTAGTATCATGTCATCTTAATAGGTAGTACAGATTCTTTGCTTTGGTCCAGCATCTGCCTTTCAAAGAACTCTAATCTCAGCTTTCTACTTATCTTTCCTTATTGATGTGGTAAAATACTTGTTTTGCTAAATCTGAATCTTATCTTCTGGTTGTGGCCTGAGCAAGGCCTCTTGTTTTTTTTTTTTTCCCAATGAACACTTGCATCAGTCCTGATGAATTTTATGCTTAGCACAAAGAAGTCGCTTTTCTCATTCATTAGTAGTCTTCTATCTACAGTAAATAAAAAATTTCTCAAGATGACAATGAGTTAGAACAGGTAGATATCTAGCATATATGCCTTACTGATATTACTCCCACATATCAGTACAAGCACGGACATTTCAGAGAAAAGATGATGAAGAGATTACTTTGTATGAGGAAGCTACTTTAGAGTAGTTGCCTGAGTCTAGGAGGAATCAATACTCCTTAGGTACAGCTGTTAATTTAACTTAAAGCAACATTCCAATAGCAGAAAATACGAGATCAGTATTTCTCACAAATAAGTGGTATGTAAAAACAGGAGTTATCAATATAGTGAAGATATTTTTTTTTCAGCTACACTTTTTGTGGCAGTTTAGGCTGGGTGCCCCCTGCCACATGAGATACGTCTCTGGTGTCCCAGGTGCCCACCCAATAGGGGTGGACACAGGAAACAGCGTATTTCTACCCATAAATCCTGCGCCCTATAAATCCATCTGCAAAGTCATTATCTTTCTCTTTCTTCCCTCTCTGCCCCCGTGGGAGATGCTCTCTCTTATCGGGTAACGGTGGGGGAGTATCTCAGGCCTCTTAGGCCTGTCCAGGCCTAATGCCAGGAGGAGAATGGAAGGGGGGTGCAGTCTCAGAGCTGGCCAGCCTGAGACTTTCCTAGCAGTGGGAGGGGGGAAGAAAGAGCCCTGGGGGTTTTGGGTATACCCCCAGGTGGGAGGAGGGAAGGATTGGAAGCCTCTGGGTACTATGTAAGGGCTCTGTATGATTTGAGATATTTCTTTGCCACTATGCTTTGTAGTGTTTTGTAGCTTCACCAATCGCTTTTCCATCTAAACTTTCTATCACTCTCCAATCCGTTTGTGTTTGTCTTTCTTTTGTCCCTTTCGGGGCAAGAGAAGATCTGTCTGGCCCCAAAAAACCAGCACAGATTTTTTTCCATTTCGTTACCAGGACAACTAAACATGCACAGGCTGATCATGATTACTTAACGAGGCTGTAAAGTATTATTCATTTCCTCTGTGTGATAAAGTTCTTCTGTACATTGCCTCCTTATCCATGGTCTGTGGTTTTGAACCTTGGCCAACACACAGATATTGCACCTGCATAATGGTGCATTCCTTAGCTGTCTCAGTAAAGAAGTCTCTCCCATTGGCACACCACCAAGGCCGCCAATTCTAGAATTAACAGGTGTCCTTCTTTGGAAGTCATCCATCTGGGAAGTCAACAGCAATTGATTATTGACAGATGTAATAACTTCCCAAACAGATAAAACTACAGGAAGCCTTTGTGTCTTTGAAACCTGGTGAAAACATGTTTTGAAGACCAAATAGTATTACTTATAACGGCTTCTTTTGATGTGGGCTTCCCAGTTCACGAAGACAAGATGACGAAGTTGTCTGAAGGGTGTCATGGTAAGGTCACAACATGGCCCAGCACAAATCCAGACAGGCCTTAAGATGTGTAGACAGGGTTCCTTTCTCTCCCCTCCTTCCTGCAGACAAACAGGGCAATGCAGGAAAAAGAACAAAGGGGACAGGACTCCTGCCTGTCTGGTAAACAAGTTGTTTATCTGGGGTGAGAGCATGTAAGCTGACCACTGTTTCCCTAGATACAAGGCCCTTGTTTCTGCTTTTTATGGTTACAGCCTGGCAGAATGCCTTTCCATTGGGCAGCTCCATGTTAGCTTCAGTGCCCCATTGGACCAATTGATCTCTGGCAAGATGTGTATATACAAGTGACTTGGTAGTCACCTTTGTCTTGCTTTAAGCCTTGCTCAAGCCTTGCTCTTAAACCTACTTGGACCTGTCTCGTAGAAGCTGCCTTGAGTTGCCCTGCCCTGCCTTGAGTTCCTGGTCCAGAACTTGGGATATAGCCACAAGCCACACACAGCAAGCTGGAAAAGCCACAAGCCTAGAAGCCAGATCCTCCTACCCTGCTTCCCCTTGTTACTAGAATCGTGCCGTGCTTCAGTTTACCCAGAAACCAAGCAAGCGTCTGTTGTGAAGAGCATCATTAACTGCCTGCCATTCGACGAAGACGGGTCAACCTGGGACCATGAGGTAAACCTTTCTTGCTGGCAATCTGCCATGCTAGCACCCTATGAGAGTGCCCCAAAGCACTGCCCACAGCAGCAGCATCCCCCATGTGCTAAAACCAGCTGTCAGTAATTAATTCATTGCCCTTTGGGTTTAAAGGTTCTTATCAAGCCTTACCCCCACTGTAATTGAGTGCTATCTGCTCTCGGGGACTTTCTCTTTCCAAGTTGTTGCCTCCTAATTTGCATAGAATAGTTTGTATTTTGCCCCAAGACTGCTTATTCCCATTGTAAATATATATTCCAACTGTACAACAATCCTATTCAATGAGTTTTGGCAATTTTTAATAATAAAGGGTTAATATTTTTATTAATACCCATTTGCCATATCGTTCATTATTGTTGTGAGGGTAATTAATAAATATTCCCCCCTCGACCGCAACAAAGGGGGCAGTGGATATTAATTTTATCAGATTCAGAAAGCACCATGGAACTTCAGAATGTGTACAAATCTGAAGACTCACAATAAGATGTGGGGAGGACACAGACAACTGTATCAAAGAAACCAGATAAGACAAGAAGTTAAAACCACATATGTTATTGGATATGGGTTTTTCACTCAGCTTGCTACACTTAGAAGAGCACTTAAGGTCCTCCAAACGTTCTTAGCTACTGTGGTAGATGATGTCTTCTCTGTGTCAGTACTGTGGGGCATTTAAAAGGGTTTGTGCAACAAGACTATCTAAGCAATTGAGAACTGATGGCAAGACTCCATGTACACCGTTACTGACCTTATCGCTGTGTGCTGCTACAATACACTATTGCTATTTAGACCATGATAATCATGCAATTTTGACCATTTCTTTTGAAAAAGGAGATGGGCGTTTTAAAAACTGATTTGTTAAGATGACACTGAAGGGAGTTATCTTAACTCCCAGGAGAAGAACAGAATTCATTCATTTGAAATTCTCTTATAGAAAATATTTTAGCATTTTTAGTATCAGGTAACACAGGTAGATAAAGCACAAAAGAAGAACCAAGTCAGCATTTGATTCTCCTAACTGGCTTTGCAGTGATCTTTGAGAATGTAGGCTTTTGCAAGTGCAGAGTTATAGGATGTACTAATNCCCTATGAGAGTGCCCCAAAGCACTGCCCACAGCAGCAGCATCCCCCATGTGCTAAAACCAGCTGTCAGTAATTAATTCATTGCCCTTTGGGTTTAAAGGTTCTTATCAAGCCTTACCCCCACTGTAATTGAGTGCTATCTGCTCTCGGGGACTTTCTCTTTCCAAGTTGTTGCCTCCTAATTTGCATAGAATAGTTTGTATTTTGCCCCAAGACTGCTTATTCCCATTGTAAATATATATTCCAACTGTACAACAATCCTATTCAATGAGTTTTGGCAATTTTTAATAATAAAGGGTTAATATTTTTATTAATACCCATTTGCCATATCGTTCATTATTGTTGTGAGGGTAATTAATAAATATTCCCCCCTCGACCGCAACAAAGGGGGCAGTGGATATTAATTTTATCAGATTCAGAAAGCACCATGGAACTTCAGAATGTGTACAAATCTGAAGACTCACAATAAGATGTGGGGAGGACACAGACAACTGTATCAAAGAAACCAGATAAGACAAGAAGTTAAAACCACATATGTTATTGGATATGGGTTTTTCACTCAGCTTGCTACACTTAGAAGAGCACTTAAGGTCCTCCAAACGTTCTTAGCTACTGTGGTAGATGATGTCTTCTCTGTGTCAGTACTGTGGGGCATTTAAAAGGGTTTGTGCAACAAGACTATCTAAGCAATTGAGAACTGATGGCAAGACTCCATGTACACCGTTACTGACCTTATCGCTGTGTGCTGCTACAATACACTATTGCTATTTAGACCATGATAATCATGCAATTTTGACCATTTCTTTTGAAAAAGGAGATGGGCGTTTTAAAAACTGATTTGTTAAGATGACACTGAAGGGAGTTATCTTAACTCCCAGGAGAAGAACAGAATTCATTCATTTGAAATTCTCTTATAGAAAATATTTTAGCATTTTTAGTATCAGGTAACACAGGTAGATAAAGCACAAAAGAAGAACCAAGTCAGCATTTGATTCTCCTAACTGGCTTTGCAGTGATCTTTGAGAATGTAGGCTTTTGCAAGTGCAGAGTTATAGGATGTACTAATAAAATATAAAAACCAAGGTTAATCATCATTAGGAAAATCAAGTTCTTCTTCCACATACAAAGAGATTTTATTCTGCATTTAATTTTGCTATACACTATATTCCAGTGGGATCTAAAAAGGGAATAATCAGGGCTAGTTTTTCTACCTTCTTTCTACAGCAAAAGAATAGACTATTAAATACTATTTAGCCTAAGATGTGCTGCATACCATCACACCTCTTTCCTGAACAGCACTGCAGCTTGCAACAGCATGGCTCTTCAGTAAAGTGAGTTTCTCCAGCAATCTAATCCAAGAGAAAGAAATTGAGTTGTCTAGCCCAGATCTCACTGAAGAGGTGAGAGGCCATACTGTTTTCCAGAGACAGTTCACTTGATCCAGATTGGCACTGCACAACTGGAAAGCCTAGAAGAAGATATGGAAGTACCAGTCTCACCCTGGTGAGTTTAAAAGCCCTGAAAGCACCCAGTTAGCCAAAATTATAAAACTAATATTGAGTATCAGATTATAGAATATTGACAGGCTTTACAGAAGATTTACAGACCTCCTAGGCTTAAGAAACTTGTCGTCACAGAGCTTTTAATCCAGCCCATGGGAAAATGACACATTTTGACAAATACCATTTTATTAAAAAAGACATGATATTCCCCAGTGTCCAATACATGTGGAAGAAATGTCATACACAATGAAAAGAAAGTACTGGTCTTCAAGAAGTGCAAAAGGTCAGAAAAGCATGGAGAAAGGGTTCAAGGGCTGTTCAGATGTCAGGGACTGGTCAGACATAGGTTTCACTCACAAAAGGGTAACAGACATGAGTCTGGAGGAAAACAGGTGAAATATATTCTTACAATGTTGCTATGTTTTTAGCTCTAAACTAAACTTTTGATGTTGTATTGTAAAATCTCAAGGACTGCATTAAGATATATGGTTTTGTTCAGTCTACCTTAAAAGCACAATCTTTGTTTAGAGATCCATCTTTATTTCTAATCGCAGAATCACAGAATGCATTTGGTTGGATGGGACCCTTCTGGGTCATCTAATCCAACCCCTCTGCAGTTAACAGGGATATCTCCAGGTTGCTCAGAGCCCCGTCAAGCCTGGCCTAGAATGTCTCCAGGAATAGGTCTTCCACCACCTCCCTGGGCAACCTGTTCCAATGTCCCACCACCCTCATAGTAAAGCACATCTTCCTAAAGTCCAAATGAAATCTGTTTTTTAAAACCACTGCCTCTTGTCCAAGTGCTAGATGTTCTTCCTCCCCAGCTGTCTTGTGGGCCCCCTTCAGGTACTGGAAGGCTGCTCTTGTCATGGAGGTACCTATAAAACAGAGAGCAACAGCCAGCTAAAAAATGGATTTATTGCAGTTTACTCTGCCCTCCTTCCAAAACAATAAAATTACAGTTTCGGCTGTCAGTTGGGAATATACTGATGCATAATCAGTTAAGCTGCCGAGAAAGAAATTAATCGAAATGTGCACTCGCTTGCTCAGAAAAGGAAGATCTCCCCATGGGTACCCTACATATATACGTGTATATGTGTATATACATATCTATATAGGGTGTATATATACATACATATATATATACATGTATATATATACACATATATATATAGGGTGTATATATACATATATATATATATATACACGCACACATACACACACACTCATCAAAGGTGGGGTAAGGACTCCTTAGATGAGGTCCCAGACAGGCTGCTTGCTGTGTGGAAAACCCACTGTCTTCATAGAGGGACTCGATTTACACCCTGCCAAGGGTGTACTGTGGTCAATTTCTTAATTCGTTAAAGAGATGAGCCCCCCCAGCAATGCAACAGCTTCTGAAAGCATTGAGCTGATCTTTATCTGTTCCTAGATCTTTGCCAAGTGTCTGTAAGGACCTTGGTGTTTATCAGAGCAGTTTTACCTGCCACAGGTCTGTCCCACCTCCCCGATCCTTATCTTCCCCAGGCTGAACAATGCCAACTCTCTCAGCCTGTCTTTGTAGGAGAGGTGCTCCAGCCCTCTGATGATCTTTGTGCCCCTGGGTCCTGTGTGGAGAGCCCTAGAGCTGGACACAGTACTCCAGGTGAGGTCTCACCACAGCAGAGGGGCAAAATCACCTCTCTTGATCTGCTGCCTATGCTTCTTTTCATGCAGTCCATGACGCAATTTGATTTCCCAGATGCACTGTTGGGTCATACTCAGCTTCTTGTCCACCAGTACTCCTAAGCTCTTTTCTGCAGGGCCATTCTCTATCACAGCACCCCCCAGCCTGTATTGATGACGAGGACTGCCCCAACCCAAGTGTAGGACCTTGCATGTGGCCTTGCTGAACCTCATGAGGTTCACCTGGGCTCAATTCTTCAGCTTGTGCAGGTCCCTCTGGATGACATCTTATCCCTCTGGCACACTGGCCACACCATTCAGCTTGGTGTCATCCACAAATTTGCTGAGGCTGCACTTGACCCCACTGTCTATATCATTGATGAAGATATTGAACAGCCCTGAGGCTGTTGAACAGAACCCTGAGGGACATCACTTGTCACTCATCCTCCATCTGAATATTGAATCACTACCCTGTGGATGTGACCATCCAGCCAATTCCCTATCCACCAAACAGTCTGCCCATCTAATTCATCATATCTCTACAACTTAGAAGGATATTGAGGATGACTGTGTAAAAGGTATTGGAGAAGTCCAGACAGATGACATCCATTGCCATTCTCTTGTCCACTGTTGTAGCCACTCCAGTGTAGGCTGGTCAGTCAGAACTTGCTTTTGGTAAAGCCATGCTGTCACAAATCATGTCCCTGTCTTCCATGTAAGTTTCTAGGAGGATCTGTTCCAGGATATTCCTAGGCACAGAGGTGAGCCTGATGACCTGCTAGTTCCTGGGATCCTCCTACCCTTCTAAAAAATGTGTGTAAGGTTTCTTTTCTTCCAGTCAGCAGGGATTTCATCTGACTGATGGGAGTTTGCAAATATCATGTAACCTAGCTTGGTAACTACATCAGGCAATTTCCTCAGGACTCTGGGATGCATCTCATGAGGTCTTATAGACCCCATATTATCATGTTCCTCAAGTGATCACAAACCTTGTCTTCACTTACCGTGGGAGTGAACTTGTTCCCTTGGTCTCCATCTTGGAAAATCATCAAGAGCTGTAAATTACAAAGGAACAGTTCAAAAAGCCTAGAGTAAAGCTATGTATTGAGAACGTTCAAAGCATTTTACCACACAAAAGTTCTGTTGTACTCTCACTCTTTCTAACTGCCTACTTCTTGCCCTATTTATTTTTCTGCACTTACAGGAGTTTGTTCTTTTCTCATGGATGCTTCCCAGTGTGATTCTGTTGGATTGGGCTGGGTGAAGTCCAGTAGAACAGTCCAGTTTTGCAGGAAAGAACCTGTTACAGATTAAATTTGTTTCAGCTATCAACTGCCCACAAGTGCTTCCTTACTCCTAAGAAGGTCTGCTTGCTGCTTTACAGAGCAAAACAAAACTTCAATACTTCCTCAAAAGGCTGTTCAATCACATTGCATGCATTGCTGGCTGAAAGGAAGAGTGTATCAGGCTTTCTCTTGACTGTCAGTTGCTGTGCTCTGCATCATCTTAAGCTCTTTACTGCTCGACAAACATTTTGTTTTCAGTTTCAGATGCTGTGACAAAGGTCATAGCTAACAGCAATCTGGAAACACTGACTCCAGGAAGATGATATCCTTCACTGCTCCTGCCTACCACATCTGCACTTTCAGAACAGAATTCAGATGAACAATGAATCCACAGGGCGCTTCAACTGGAAAGTCACAACCATTATAAAGTAATCCGCAAACCTCAACAAAATCACAGTAAAAAAGCCCTGACAAAGTATCGGTAACAGACCACACGTCAGAAGACAAGAAGCACACCTACCCCGGTGACTGCAGCCACAGTGACGCTGTGGTAACGTTGTTGCCACAGCAGGGACTGCAGGCCAGCCTGGTCTCAGCACAAACTACAGACTGCCCCCATGGCTCCACTCCCTGCAGCCAATTAGCACGTGCTCCACCACGGCAGCCGGCGCAGAGGCGCGCGCCTTCCACTGGCGCCTGCCGACACGATGGTAACATGTCAAGCGGTCGCATGATAGAGTCCCCTGCCGTCGGTGGGTCCCGCCACCATTGGCCGTGCCGGGGAGCTGGATGCGCTGTTATTGGTTGTCCGCATTGGCCGTTGGACTGCTGGGCCGGATGGCGGTGCCACCAGCAGAGCAGGCAGGGCGGTTCGGAGAGAGAGGGGTTCAGAGAGAAAGGCGAAGAGGGAGCAGACAGAGGCGGGGTGGGACGGAAAAAGAAGTGGAAGGGGACGGAAAGAGAGGTGGCAGGAGACGGAAAGGTAGGGTGTTTGCTGCAGTGTCTCACGCTCCGAAAGGCAGCGAAACTTTGGGCATGGCTTGGCGCCGAGAGGGTGACCGAAAGCTCGCAGCCTGCACCCTACCTCCTTCTCCCTTTCCTCCCTTCTCCCTTCTTCCCCCCACCCCGAGTGCCGCGTTTAGGGGTCTTGAGAGGCTGCTGCTGTCACCCAAACCCAGCCAGGGTATGTGTGTGCACGGAACGGCGGGGCGGCAGGAATGCTTTCTGCTCACAGTTCAGAGAGCGTGAGTTGAAATGAGTCATGCGTCCTGGCGCGGTGTCTGGCGCTCATCTGCATGTCTGTGTCATAGATTCCCTGACACAGGTGGGAAGCAAATGGGTCTGCTGCCAGAGTCAGCACTCCTGGCTACCAAGCTGTGGAATATCCTGATTGAGTACCACAGCATCAGAGACAGCGAATGGCAAATTGCGAAGAAAACAGTGAGTGGTCTTTGAGCGTGTGCGGCCCAATGCATTCTGTCGAAGAAGCTGCAGGTCACTTGTAGCAGGGAAAGAGCTTATTACGCTGTATCACACGGAGGTGAAATATTTGGCATATTCTTGCAGGAGTTTAATATGGGAGGCCCTGTGAAATCACCCTTTTAGGATAGTACATCTTTAGGTGTCAGAATGTGCTTTTTGTGTCTACAGACATAATCTGCCATTGTTTTTACGCAGTTTCAGGGACTATAGGCATTTGTCAATGTGTGAAATGCTGTTAGCTCCCACTATGTTGCAAGATGCTCACTTTCAACAAACCAGGCACAGGCTGCAGGTGGGCTATGCCAGCCTCTGAAACTTTTTATGTGCTTGACCATATGATGCTTCAGCTTTCGAATGTCTTTCTCTTTCATAAAAGTAATTCGCAATCCTTTCTCTCATATTGCTTCATGTTTCCATTGCCTTCAGAGTCCCCACATTATCATAGGTTTTCTTGCATGAAAGGGAATGCAGTTCCTGCTTTCCCCAAGCTGTTTGCCGTACCCTTCTTTCGAGCTTCTTGTCTTTCCTGAGTCCTGGTTTATCAAGCTAAATAGACACTGCAGGTTCTAGGCTTGTTGAATATGTTTTTAGTCCTGTCCTGTATTGGGGATAGAAATGTATTTTGGTATTGCAGTGTAGCAACATGGTAGGACTAGTACAAATTTTTATCTTTGGTCTTTCATCACAGTGGTTTAGGTGGGCCTTGTGTTACTGTATTTTCCCCTTTGAGCAGACACTAGTAAGACCGGGTCAGGTGTTCCAAATGTAACTTGGTTATTTACAAAATTAACAAATTCACTGTCTTGAAATGGAAGAACAGATTACTCAAGCTTTTCACTGTTGCCAAATATCTGCACCACTTCTGCTCTCCTAAATGCTGTCTTACATCATTGCTTTCCTTTAGGAAGACATCTGACTCTGCTTCAGATCACATTGCTCCCCAGACTTTACCTCTGTAAAATTTCGAGTTGGACTTCCTTCCTTTCGTCCTCATCTCCTCCCTTCCTTCTTCCTCACCCCCATTGCTCACCTACCTCCTTCCTTCTTACAGTTTTGGTACTTCACCATGTGAAAGATTGAGATCCTTAGCTACCTGCCAGGGAGATGTGTTTTGCCCAAACAGTTCTGCTTGCAGTACTCGTGCTACTCTTCTTCAGGATATTTGGTCATTTGTGCTTATGTAAGCATGACTTCAAATAAAAAGGTGACATATAGTACTCTCTGCAACACTGAAATTCAGAGATGTTGTACAGACATCCATAGTTAGACATCCAGCATTCCATAGTTAGACAAGAACAAGAAGATACTGTTTATTTTGTCTGGCTAACTTTAAAATAAAAAGACTAGTACTTACTTCTAGTTAGGCATCTAGGAGAGAAGGTAATTTAAGCTTTCTTGTCTGCCACTATTGGCACCTCCTGCACACATCTGCTTGGTCATGCGTTAGAAGAGTGCAAACACTCTAAGGCGTGTTAGAGAAAATTTTACAGAGGTAAAATCTGGGGAGCGATGTGATCTGAAACAGAGTCAGAGTTGTGTGGTCTTCTGGTCTGAATAGCATCCAGACAATGGCTTTCCAATTGCCTTTTAACTGAAAGGATATAACTAGTAATGTGATTCCACTATAAAATAGTGGGATATGTTTTCGTGGTAAGCTTGCTTGGGCTGTCAATTCCTGATTCTACAGAGTCTTCTAGCATTTGACACTGAGAAAGCTAATAGACTGATTTTTTTTTTTTAATTGAAGATTACAAGTAGTAGAGGTCTGAAATATCTGCTTCTGTTTTTTAAAAAAAAAGGGCACAAGAATGCTGTTCAATGAGCACTTTGGAGTGAACCATAATTAATGGTCAAGTCATTTGCTTTCCTTCAGAAAAAAATTCTGGGCATCTCATAATTTCGTGGAAGTGACAATTAACATGGTATTTTCCATTTTCTTTCAGAAAGATGCAACTGTGTGGCATAAACCATCAGAGGAATTCAGTGGATACCTGTAAGTTTGCCCGCAGAGCAGATACAATTTTAAACTTTGTAGAATTTAGAAATAATCTTGTGGATTCTATAGCCTTCAGGTATACCCATCCTCCAGAGGAGATGCTAGGTGAATCTAGTGTGCCCATACCATTTATTTTTGTTGTTATATTACAATGCTTTAGTGTTGCGTGGTTTCTAAAACAATGAAGAATGAAAACTGTGGACCACATCATAAAGCTTCTAATAGTTCAAATGGGCAACAGCATATCCCCAGACCATTTAAAGATATGGTCTACAAACCACAGAATCAAGTTTGTGCTTGGTAGGTCTGAAGTGTTATTGGGTGACAGCCTAGTTCGTGCTTGAACTGTTAGTGACTGTGCAATTGCAATAGGGTAAAATATCAAGTATGTAGAGACTGAGAAAATGCATGACATAAAGGTCATTCCTGTGTGAGTTTCTTTCAGTCCTCTGTTGGTATCTGTAGGTTTAAGTAGAGAAATAGTTACTAGAAAACAGCACTAGGAAGAAATATAAAGTCATGTGAAAGCATCTCAAAGACTGATACATCTGTATCATTTAACTGTGTTAAAAGCTGTAAGAGTCTATGACCCCAGACACTAAGAGTCTGCTGACTTCTGTACATGCCTATACACTGTCATCAATAGGTTGTGTAACTCTAACCACTGGCAAGAAGAAGTGGCTGCTGTGTGTAGATGAAGATGCCAGGGTTGTGTATACACCCACTGAAATAAAGGACATTTTGAAGAACTTTGCAAATGCTTGCGTAAAAGCCAGTTGTGTTCACATTATGTTCACTCCACCGGTTCTGAGTACACATTTCAGGTGGACTTCAAACATGTAGTAGTGAGTGAATATGGGTGAGTTGTGCAAGTGAATAGATGAGTCTATTGCTTGTCTAGTTACCTGCTATTAATAAAAACAGCTTAAGAAATAAGTAGTGTTTTGAAAATAATGGTCCTGATGGATTCTTTCCTTTCAGGAGCTGGCAGCCCAGTAACTCAGGTAAATAAGACCTGTCATCTACTAAAAATGCCTCATAATAATTGAATGCTCTGTAATGGCTTACACTGAATTATTTTATTTGGTAGTCTTGTATGCCACCAGAGCATAATGTAGTTTCTCGTTAGCTTTGTCCTACTATTATTAGTTCTACTTTATTAAACACATTTTTCCCATTGTGTTCATGCTTTTCTTTCCTTTCCTTTTGTTTTTAGCTTTACTTGTCCTTAATGGATTTCCTTCTTTGTCCAGCAAGACCTGCAAAATGAAAAGTTGATAGAGAAATAAACCCAGTCTTTTTTACCTGAGAAAGTACTTGGCCATTTCCAAAATATTGATGATATTTCGATATGTCTTGATTTTTGAGATGCTGATACTTAGCATAAGGACAAAGTTTTTCAGAATAACTTCAGCTGCAGAGAACAGATAGATCCACAGGCCTTTTCTGTAGTATTTATCTGATACAATTATCCACTGATCATCAGTCCAGACACCAACGTATTATCGTAAGTATGCGTTTTCAAGTTAGTGAAATATTTATAAAGAATTTCTCACTTTTAAATGGAAATGTGTGTTTTTCTAGCTACAAAGTTCAAGGAGTGGTAGAAGGTGTTACTAACAGAATAGTGGATCATATTCGCCCTGGGCCTTACAGGCTAGATTGGGACAGCTTAATGACTACAATGGACATCTTGGAAACCTTTGAAGAGGTGAAACTTGTTCAGATTCTTAAGTGAAATGTGTATAGATGCATGTATGAGTTTAAAAGTACAGCAGGGTAGTCAGTACAAAAATACATTTTTCTGCCTGTTCTCTGCATACACGTAGGGTATTGTGCATCCATGTGGTGAGTGACCTCATTTGAAGCTTTCTGGATATGCAGTCCTATCCTGAAGCTTGAAGTTCAGCTTTCTGTCAGTGCTAAAAGTAAAGAAATAAAACTTGGTTGCTCACAATCCTCTGGGACTTGGGAGTCTGATAAAGGCATACAGAGAACTACAGTGTGATATTTCACATGCCAAAACCTCATACAGCTTGTTTTCATCTGTTCCACAACCAACAAGATGTTGTGTGCTGATTATTCACACTGAAGCAAACTCTTCCTCTTCCTGAAAGCTTTCACTGTGTGGACAGTCTTTGTTCTGGGGAGCCAGAGCAGTTGGTACTGAGGGCTAGGATTTACTAAGGAAAGACATTTTTCCAGTTGATTACAGAAGAGCTGGTAGCCTTTCTTTGGTTACTGAGGACACTCATATGACTCCAATATCCTGTGAACATGTGGCTTAAGCATTAAGGATTTTATTGTGTTCTGATTTATTATTCACTTGGTGGATTAAAAGTACTCGATAGACCATCTTAGTACTGAGAGTCCTCTTACAGTTTATTCATGGTCCTTTCAGATTTCCTGAGTAATGGTTAAGCCACATAAAAGCCACATGGCTTTTATTTTCCAGGCATGACACAGTTCTTTGGTTTTAGTGAGCCGAGTTTAAAGGTGCCAAGATACTCCCTCCACTGCAGCTCTCTGTTGCAGACTGTAGGGCCTTACAAACTTCGCAGAATTTAGACTGAAAATGACACAGCCGTTCAGACCTCACTGAAGTTGTTTGCACAGCACAGTTAACAGAGGTTGCAGCCTTTGTGGAAATAGCTAGCTGTCTACAAGCATAAATTTTCCTGTATTCTTTTCACTTAGGCATTTTTGTTTTCTTACTCTCCTTATTCTGAATTAAGAACTGCTGTGTGATGCGCTACACCATGGCTGGCCAGCTCTGGAACATGATAGCACCAAGAGAGTTTGTAGATTTCTCTTACACTACAAGCTATGAGGATGGGCTTCTAACATGTGGTAAGACACCACTTAACCTCTGCTTAATTCTTATTCTGTAATTAAGCTGCTTGGATAAAGATTTGAGTCAAATTCAGTTTAGTACTGAAGTAAGTTTAGTACTACAGTAAGCATTCAAAAATAGTGTAAGAAGGGGTACAATAAGTATTTTGAAGGTATTGGAATGTTTTGTGTATTTAAAAAATTATGCAAATTACTGCTTTACCTGTTAGCCATCCCTGTGTGTCATAAGTTTCACTTAGGCCATGTGTGGGACAGGAGTACTAGAGACAGGTTGAGTGCTCTGACTCAGTTCTTAGAGAAAACTGACACAAGTACAACTTGCTCAATTTGGTAGTAAAGGGGAAGAATGTCTTTTTAATGTCAGAATTTCTGGTTGTCATTCTCCGCTTTTCTGTTAGGGAGTTTCGATGAAGAGCAAACAACTTTGATGCATGAAAGTACCCACAAACTTGAAGTGTCTGTTACTTCTACTAAATTCCCCAAGCAGAAACTCGTACATTTTAAATGAAGTGTACCTTTATGTTTTGTCAGTCTCAAATTAGTTTCCTTTTTTTTCCATTTGTTTTCCTTGATAGGTATAAGCCTAGACTATGGACAGGTGAGGCCTGACTTTGTCCGTGGATTCAATCACCCTTGCGGTTGGTTCTGCATCCCTCTTAAGGACTATCCTAACCACAGTCTTTTGACAGGCTATATTCAGACTGAACTGCGAGGGATGCTACCACAATCTGCAATGGACACTGCCATGTCTAGTACCCTGGCCAATTTCTACTCTGACCTCAAAAAGGCACTGAAAACATATACAAGCAGTGACTTAAAAGCGTGTTTGTTTCTTGCAATCAAATTACATTGTTTATGTCAGCAATATTGTTCCTGAATGATACATGAACCTTTACATTGAGGGATCCAAACAAGTTTACCAGCTACTTTTTGATGTGACACTTAGCATACATTCCTAATTCACAGTGCAAATTTCTGTTGCCTGCTTTGCACTCTACAGCAGTGTCAGGAGAAATATGAATCTATAAATCTACTGCTTCCTAGGTAAAGAAGCACAAGGTATGTGTGTGGACTTGAAAAAAACGCAGCATGAACTCAGCTGTCACCAATCATAATCAGAGTGGAATGCTCAAGATTTTGCTGGTGTGGGTCACTGTACAGCCAGCATCTCATTGAAGATGTAATTTTGTAAGATATATATTTTTATGTTTACTTTAAAGTTTGTACTTAGTTTGTACAGATGCATCTGCAATCTGTTGTAAATTTTTGCTTTGATTTATGATAGGAATATTACATAGGTAAGTTGTTAAATTATACTCATAGGAAAGCTGTTTGCTCTTGGTAGCAAAAATAAGTATTCATTATTGGCATTTCTTTAGTGTTGTAAATGTAACTTAACTTACTGCCATATATAACATTCTCATTTCATAGATAAAGGAATGCCCTTTACAGCTGATTAAAAGCTCATTTAAGTCATCACGTGTCTTTCCGTAGTTTTAAATGTGCTTTAATAAAACATTGTCAAAATACCAAGCATCTGGATCTGTGATATTCTGCGATTCTAGAGATTTTTTTTTTTTTACTTAAATTTGCAGGTAGTTGTTTGTGGGGTTTTTCTTTGTCTCCCTTAACTGAAAATCCTGTAATTACTAAAGCAAAAGAAAGAACCACTAATATGCTTCAGGTATAGGTGTTGGTGTAGTCACAGCAGCACAGACAGCCAGCATGCTGGTACAGTGCACAGAAGCATTCTGTGGCAATACCCCTAGAGTGATGTTTGAATAAATGAAATTAGCTTCTTAAAACATGAGTAGATGAAGGCCAAAGCTCAAAATGCAGGATTACGCAGATCTGCTGGAGGATGGAGGGTCAAAGTTTTAAGGATATATAGCCACCAAGGGATACCCAGAGCTCATAGCAGGGATTTTCAAAAGATTACTGTCTGTGCTGCTAGGAACCTGAATTCTCGTTAAAATCTAGCATTAATCTTTTAGTGTTGGTATGCATCATGGGAGATTGTAATTATTTCTATGCTTTACTAGTGCTAGCAGACAGAAGTTTAGCTATGTAGCAGTTAGAGAAGGTACCTTGCAGTCCTAATGTGTTTGGGCCGTGTATACATACAACCCAGGGACTAGTAATGAACATTCAGAAATAATTAAAAAAGTGGAGTAAAATTGTTCCCTTGGAATATAATCTGTTTTTATGATGGCCACTGTAGTCAAATTCTGAGCAGTGGAGACTTTTCCTTCTTATTGCTTAAGCAAAGAGGGAGAGAAACCATGACACCAACATAGAGAAGGGCTCTTCCAACATGCTTCATCTATTAAAACATTTAGTACTATTTAACACAGTTAAAAACAATAGTATCAAACAGCTTTTGGTGCCTTCACAGGCCTTTATGCCAACTCCCTGTTGAGTCTTATGTATTCTGCAGTTCCTTTTAAACTCTTTGGTTACTCTTTCCATCTTTTCTGCTTTGCCTGTTTCCTCTGCAGTACTGGAGATTCACAAGGTGATTTTCCATCACTAAGGACACACTTTTCCCAAATGCTAGTGTCTGTGTCTACTTTTTCTAGTACTGGTACAAAGACAAACATACCTTTGCAATCCTGCTCTGTGGGATGAATTAACATGATTATAGTGGAAGCTATGTGAAATGTACTGTTTATTATTCCCAGTTGTAAAGAGTGTATGTATCTGTGTATTCATGTCTTTGTTTTTTAAGCCTGCTGGAGCTGACTAATGCAGAGGTCATGATACATATGTTTATGGAGAAAAACACTCCATTGCTCTCTAAAAAACTCAGTTTAAATCAACACAGAGGCATTTCAGTACTGGAGAAATGAGTCAGAAGGAATATAAGACACTTGTAGGATGATGTTTGTATAACACTACTTTCTGCAGAAATTATTTAAGAGGTCTCTGTTCCAAACACCCATTACAAGGGCTCTAACACCTTGCAATGGGTTCAGTTGAATCTGCTGATGAGTATTTGATATCATTATGATGTCCTGCCAGCTTTAAAATTGAAGTGCTGACTGGAGCAAATTAATATGGGGCCTGAAGTTCAGATTGAAACATGAGAGACTTCCTGTTTCTGATTGCTGCTTCAGTTTCTGGTTTGGGGTGTTTTCCATCGGGCTGACTGTGGACTTGGGCACTGGAAAGGTGAATTTTTGTTCCTGGCTTCTGCTGCTGTTTCTGCTTTTGCTATGTGTTTCTTTCTGCTAAGATAATTGGACATTGTGTCATCTCATTAAACTCCCTATATCAGCCTAGGGCTTTTTGTATTACTTTCCCTCCAGATCTGGGGTGGGGCTTGCTTGTGAGAGCAAGCTGTCTTAAACCAGGACATGCCTCTAGAGTACCTATCTATATTCAATGTTCAGTGATTTGGCTCTTTATGCTTTCAGTGAAGGTGAAGCACAGAGAGATGAAGAAAGGAGAAAATTGCTCATGTATTTTAAGTATGGTAATGTTTTTAGTAGCAATTTCTCTGTGCAGGCTTCCTTTTTATCAACAGTATATTTTTTAGTAACATCTAGAAATTGAAAGATTTTGTAAATAAGAATAAAGCTGCTGAAAGCAAAATAGGCTATTTTGCATTATAATAATTTATTTCTTAAACATTGATTGAACTGGCTTTGTGTCTTTTGCAGATGCAATGCATTGCTTCTGACAGTGATTCTGAATATTCAAGAGAATAACAGCATAGAGACTGCTGGAGTCAGCAGACACAGAATTTTTTTTTTTTTTTTAAATCAGTAGAAGAGTATAGCACAATTCTCTTAATTTTTGGATAAAGAGAAATCATGGAAGGTTCTAACAAATCCTAAAGATTTCTTTTGGAAATCTTACTCTTCTAAAAGTGTTTCCTCCTAAGTTAGTGGACAATCTAGATAAAGGCAAGACTGTAAATATAGGAAAACAGTTGCAAGGATGATGTGCAGTTTTGTTTTGTTTATTAGGAGGTAGTGGAAGTAGTAAATTAGTAAATTAGCTAGTACAGGTTTCTGTCAAACAGCAGCAGAATTTCTGCAAGTTTGTGAGGTTCACCAATGCTTAAGACTATTTCAGTTAAAACTGCAAGCCTGAAAACATCTTCTAATGAGGGGTCCAAGAACAGCAGAGACTAGTTTTTACCAGAGAAATGGCATGCATATGGACACATGTATATAGACATTTTATTTTATTTTTACGTGATTACTATTTCTAACAAGGAAATTTTCTGGGCTGTAGGCAGTATGGCAGTCTAATCTTTGGTGCTCTGTGTGGATGGGAAAGGTGGTTAAAGATAGTTTTCATGTTTGACTTCTGTTCCTCATCTAAGGCCTCTAGTATTACATTTTGTCTGGTTTTGTGCTCTAAAAGATTGCATTTGTATTTTGGATGCAATTTATGAGCCTTATGGTGTCTCTTTTTGAATACCTGGGCATCTACATGTTGTTTTGAGTTATGTTTTGAGGACTTATGTCTGATGATGCATCTTCAGCTGCATGGTGATCTCTATCACTTCATTTCCTTAATTTGGAAAGCCGAAAATCTATTTTTACTTAGAAACTTAGTTTAGGAATTAAGGAAGATGCATAACTCAAAGTTCTAATAAGCTGAAATCTCTTGAAAACTGTATAGATAGGATTTTCTTAAAGCTTAAATTTTAAATATATATATTTATATGTTTGTAATGACCTCATGATTGCTGTGGATGAATGTTATTTTTTTGTCTTAGTATCACTTTTTCATATGTTTAAGAAATGGTTTATTCACCATCAAGTTAATCCAATATATGATCATGGAGCACCTTACAAAAGGCATATAGATGCACATTAGGGCTGTAAAACACACTGCAACATGGATTTTTATGTATTTGGTTATCACCTACAAACAAATGAAAGAAAGAAAATGCCTGTATCTTACGTAGAACCTTTCCTTGTTCTTCTTGCTAAGCCTTCATGAAGGTTCAGCACTCTCCCATTACTGAGAAGAGGAACTCTGAGATAAAGCATGCTGTCACAGGGCATTTATCGTGTTGCCTTCTGCAAAGTGGGGTAGGAAAGAGTACAGAGTTCACTTCAAATTTGTAAAAACTGATTAAGAACATTAATTAGAGTTATTTTTCAAAATAGTGATGTTTATTCCCTTTTTCTGGTGGAAGAGATTATGAAGATGGGAAAGATAATAATCTATGCTAAAGATCAAATGTACTCTAGAAGAGAATATATCCTGAAGTCCTACACCACAGTTTAAACTTTGTAATACATTCTGTAATACATTTTTTCCAGTTCTCACTGAGCTGTGCTGGTGACTCAGTTTTACAGTACAGATAGGGACTGTTTTGGAATAAATTTTCCTTGGGATTATGCCACTAGGTGAGAGAAGACAGGCACAGATGATAACAGCACGTGACAGTAGATACCTGTCCATGTTTCACAGATAACCCACAGAAAATGAGATTCCAGATCTGGGTTAAGTTGCCTTAAATCCTAGTACATTATTCAGAACTGTCTCTGCTAAAGTGATTTTCTTTACATTTTCCCTTTCAGCAAGTCAAGTCAGTATGACTGCTTCATGATTCTCAAAAACATTTCCTAATATAGGCAGCATAGCTGGGGATATTAGAAGATCCATTACTGCTCAAAGTGCAGTCAGAAACTGATCTTGCTTAGGTTTTCTCTGGACCAGTTTGGCTGTGACCTGTGATGCCTGATAGAAAACATTTTCTGACTTTTGTGAACCTGGAGAGTAAATTACTGTCTAAAGTCAGACTTTCTTAAGGTGTCAGTTTGAGTGCTGCTTTCTCTTTGGGTTCCAGTCCAATGGCATTACAGCTAACTAGCCTACTGGTGTTACTAATTTAAGCTTCAAGGCTCACTGGGGATGCGGGGCAGTGCTCAAAGAGTCCATATGAGCAGTTGCAAATACTAGTACTTTGTTATTTGGGTACCGTATGACCCCTCCTCATCTGTGCGCCTAACAGGACTCTTCAAAACTCAGAGGAGGAAGGAAAGTAACAGTAAGCCAGCTCACTGGAGCATAAGGAATGACCCACAAAACATCATCTCTTATGCATACAGGACTACGCATGGAGCCCCTGCATGCACACCCATCTCTGATGAATTTCATTGTGTTCTGGGTCAACAAATTCATCTTATGTAAAATACATGAACATCTGTACAGAAACACAGCCCATTAGATCTGAGATGCTGAAAGTTCCACAAGACTTAGTAATTTTCACCAGAAGACCATCATACACTCTGACTGTCACATCAGTTAACCTGATTAACTGTCATACTCAGTTAACCTGAGCTGGGCCAGGCCTGCGCCCCATGCACGTTTCCTGGCTCTAGGATAAACTTACCCAGCTCATAATAACAGAGCCTGCAGGCAGCTGCCACAGCACCAGCCATAACACCACCTGTCTGGTCTTTCCTGTATCTGACAGGATACAGTGCAGCAAGGAGTCCTCATGTTGACATCCTTCCTGCTTAAGAGTAATAACAAGTAAATAAATGAAATGAAGAATTGTTTTAAGAAAATCCTGTAACAGCTCAAGTAACGAAAAATGGAATAACCCTTCACAGCCAGGATCTGTACAGCATGCCCTGTCAGACAGCTGTTCATACTTAACAAATCAGGGTTTACAGCATTTGAAGGGATGGAAAATTATCTGTACTACTCTCTCTTTTGTTACGGTGTTGCACTAATAAATAGCTCTTTAAGTGATACCTTGCAGAGGCTGATTGCTTTTTTACTGGCATCATGAAGAACCAACACTTTTTATTAGAAAACATCGAGTTCTGTAATACACCCTACATGGACAAAACAACTTTTTATGCTGCTGGTTTGCCCCTGTCATGGAGAGGGGGAATAGAGATAGAGGATGGTGATTAATAATTATGAATTATGAAGATATGAGTTATGAAATTATTGTTTAATATTATTAATATTCAATTAATTTATATGTATTGATTCGGATGCACGGTTGTAATAATATAGACCATAACTGATTTAGTATTTACAATCATAGCCAATTATAATATTTA
>VXBD01010900.1:0-10742 GCA_013399975.1 Indicator maculatus | reverse complement strand
ATAATAATAATTTCATAACTTATATCTTCATAATCTGTAATTAATAATCACCATCCTCCATCCCTATTTCCCCTCTCCACGACAACCACTAACAAGGATTGTCATGGATTGAGTTAAATCTGCTGCTCTTATTCATACCATGCTGCAGTCATGCGAGCTTCAAAAAATTAAAGTGCTAAGTGGAGCCAAGTATTATGGGGCTTGAAGTTCATATTGCAACATGAAAGGCTCCTGTTCCAGTTGCTGCTTCTGGGTTTTGGGTTCTTGAATGTTGGCTCTTTTTCCACCAGGATGGTGGCAAGGTGTGTAGATGTGAGGTAGCTCACTGGTTTTTGGTTTTTCTTTTATGCTGTGGGTTTTTTCCCGCATTTCACTGTGCTTGTTCTGCAAATAGGCTAACATAATTGTGCATAGTATTATTAATTAGATTATTAACTAAGCTAATTATGCATGTTATATTAAACTCTTATCTCTTTATCTCAAAATGGAGTTTTGTGTGTTACTTTTCCCTTCAGTTTATCCTTTGCACTAAACCATTACACAGATTTAGTTTGCTATCCAACTGCTAAAGTTTTGAGAGGAGGGGAAGAAATGATATTCCGAGGTAGAATTCATTCAAGATTGTGCTATACAAACAGATAATACTCATTGTTACGCCTTGCTACAGTGATTACTATGGTTCTTTATCCCACCTGAACACTAGCTGTCAGTAAATAATAGATGCAAGAATTTCTAGATTTATTGGTTTATTTAGCATGAGATCAATCATGCAAACCAGTTATTAAAAACAGACCATCAAAGCATATTCTCATGGTTTACTAGCTTTTCCATGCAAACACACAAGCACATACACTGGTCCCAAACACAGTACATTGAAACAATAAAAGTTTTTTTTTTTTTTTCTGGTTCCAGCCTCTGTCTGGTTCATTTGCACAGTATTAGAAAAGTTACTCACTGACAGACTTAGTCTGAAGTAAAAGTGTGCAGTTAAACAAGCAATCCATAAACTTCTATTTAGCTTTTAATACCTTTGCTAGTACAACCAAACAGTGTTGACAACACAGTATTTCTTACACATAAAGCAGTAAAAGAAGGACTTAGATACAAAATGGAGATATGGACATAATTTGAGAAAGTCTAATGGATATATGACATTTTTCATTGTTGGTTTTAAGATTCTAGCAGCCATTGCTCTAAGGTCAACAAATTTCTGTAACAGGCTTATAAAATACTTTGTGTTACAGAGCAGTAGCACCATTTTTCTGTTTGTCTTGGAAGCAACAGCACATGCCCTAAACATGCAGCATGTGTTCCTCTTGAATTAACTGAAGCACTAAACTCATGCTTTATGATCTCATCCTCATCCAACCGCAATGCCAAGAGCCACCACAGGACTCTGAACCAAGGCCAAGCCAGACACAAGCCCTTAATGTATCTCATTTCTTCAGGTTGAAACCAGCTTAAGCAGACGAACTCCTTATTGTGAATCTAGAGCAGCTAGACGAACTCTGCTTGGTGACTCACAGGCTTGCAAGGGTGTGGTGGTGTGGCTCCTTGGGACTAAACAGCTTCCCTCAGGTGACACACATAGTGATTCTCCTCTTCTCCCACTCCTTGCAAGCTGGATCAGCCACTTTTGCTCTTTTGAAAGACCAGCCTATTTTACCTTAGTCTTAGGGAATAGGGTTCACTCTCCATCTTTTCATCTTTCCTCCTCCCTGAGCAGTAATCACTTTAGAGTTAATTTTCTCACAAGTATAGGCCTCTCAACACTATATAGTCTGAAAAAAACCCCACCAAACCCTCCCAAAACAAACACAAAACCCCAGTTCAACCAACCCCCAAAACAATACCCTTATAGAACATTAAATGACATTTGTGTTACTTGATCACTGGAATCAGCATGACTTCTCATGAGCATGTGGTGTGAACAAGGAAACTGTTCCTGTTGTGAACAGTAGCATGAAGACACAGCTATGATTAGCTTTCAGCAGCTGGTAGTTTAACTGTTCTTGTTTCTATAATTTCAGTAAAATATCAGTTTCAGTAAAATATCATAGTTCCTAACAATGTTTCCCTGCAGCCACAATGGTAAAGATTGGAGCAGAGCAAACAAGGCACACAAAACTACAGGATGGGACCATCTTCAGGGTCCTATGGGTCACTGTCATTCCCAAGGAAGACACTTCTCAGGGAGGACAACACTTACGTAACAGGACTTAGAAAATCCTTCAAAGATTTTTTTTTTAAATAGATGTGCATACAGTCCATTTGCTTAGTTTCATGAAATGCTTCTTTACAAACTCCTGGTCACCATTGAAAGACTACTCCAGGTCACATAACAAAATGAGGAGGCAACTGGGAGACATATTAATCATATAAACAAAGGGACTTTGATGTCTTAACAAATGAATAGTACTGTCAGTGGTGAGATTTTTCCATCCAGAGGAGGTTGGTTTTGGCTACTTTCATGGTACTTTCACATATGTGGCACAAAGCAGGGAATCTGAGATCCTGGAGAACACACAGACACTTACCACATTATTCCTGTTCAAGACAAAGATAAGAAGGAGCTCTCTATGATGTACTCTGGTGGTTTTGTTGTGAGCGTTTATTGTTCAGTAGTACTTAGGTATTTGTTGTGGTGGTTGTGCTTGTTCATGTAAAGTTAGCATTTTAAAGTAACACAATCATGCCTTGGGATCTGCTTCTTTCCTAGAATCCTTAGGAGATATAAATTCTCCAAGTGCAATGCAGCTATTTGGAGCTAACATTTGGAAAGCTTTGTAAAAATCATGCTTTCATCTGCAAAGATATTCTCACATAGAAGCCTTTTTTGCTGTGACTAGGCCAACTGATTTAAATGGTTAACTTCAAACAGAAGTGTGAAATGGATCTTAATAGCAGTGTCTCAGATAATATGGCTCAGGTAATAAAACCATGGGTCTTTGCGCTTACTCTTCGTATACTCTGGTCAGTCAAGTATAATAATTTGATTGGATAATTTAATCACTGAATATTTCCAAATCCCATAGCTTCTCCACTTGTCCAGGGGGTGAGAAAGAATACCATGTGCAGGAATAAAATAACATTATCTTATCACAATCCATGTTGTGCTCAACGCTACTGCTTTGACAGGGGTTGGAAGAAAACTTCCCTCAGGGCTGCACTGTCAAGGAGACAGGGGTGAACAACAGCTGACTTCGTGCAGTTAATTTAAATTTCCTAGGTTAATAAAAACACTTTATTTTGGAAAAAGTAGCTCAAAAGGACATGACAGATGATACCGAGGGCTGATATGCACAGCCCCATGCACAGTTCTTTTGATGAATAAATATAACTCTGGTTATTGGATCATACTGTCTGGGATACATCACATGCCATTTGCAGCTGTACATCATACCCAATAGCTTGCCTCAGCTTTCAGTTACCAGAATGACTGGCTAAAATTTATGACACAGGAATTCCAATTAGAAGAGCCATCCCAACATGTAGACATGAATTAGTCTTTTTTCTCTTTAATAATGTTCTATGTGTGTATGTACACAAATGCGATGATTGACGCCACACTCTTGTGTATTATAAAGCAGATCATTATTTACAGTTCCAGATAACAAATGGGACCAAGCATTATGAACTGACTTCACTGTTTTCTCTGCCTATACTCTAAGTGATAATGCTGCATAAAATACGATACTAAGTATTGACAACTGAAATTAAGTAAATTACATTTAAAAGGTCATTGGTCAAGGTACACAGGAGGTTATTTCAGAGTTCCTAAGCCTGTTTGTGCTTCTTTGGGTTGACCTAAACTAAATCTCCATGGAAAGAAAAATATGTCAATGAAGGAGATTCCTGGCACTGTGGAGCAGAACCTGACATGGTGCTTTTCTTGTGCCACTTTCCTCTGAACCCCTCACCCCAAGTATTAGCAGCTTGTACAGCCAAAGCATCTATAGCAGCCCAGGTGCCTTCATTTTCTATCAGGAAACTAACTCAAGGAGCTAAATACTTTTCTGGTTATGTCTGGCATTTATTGCACAGCACTGGGCTATTTCTCTCAGCAAGGTACATAGGCTTTTGATAAAGGAAACTGAAGGTGCCAGAAAACAGCCTGAGTCTAGGAAATGAGGAGAAAAAGCATAAACATCTCTCTCTGGGTACTATCTGGTAATGACAAACTACACCAAGGGGACTCATGCTTGTACTTAACCGGTAAAATGCAGACTCTTTTGGCAACACCAGCAACTCAAGGAGCAGGAGCAAAACCATGGGACAGATTCAAGGGCAACAGCAGATTTGTCAGTGTAGTTGCCCTTCTCCCACTCACTGATAGCTTACAGCACTTCCTGGATGCCCCATGAGGTCTAAGGCCAAGGAAAAAAGATTAACCACAAAGGGGCTCAAACCCAATGTGTCATTTGACCAGAAATGCATGTTAACACTTGTTCTGGACAACAGAATTTCAAATGGAAAATAGAAAAGTTCCTTTTCTTTGAATCTTTGCTCTATGTATCATTATACAATGCTCTGAAATGCTGATAGGTTCTCAGGCAGACAGAAAAAAGTAGCTGGGAGCAGCTCTGTGCTGCTTAACAGGAGTGAACACTCCTTAGTATACCTTGGCCAGTAAACATCTTCCTGATATACAAATTAAGGGTTAGATTCTCAGTTCTTGATCGCATGTCCTGTGAATGGAACATCTTTGGGCATGGGACTCTGGTGAAATTTAGGGCAGTTCTAACCGATCAAAAAATGCTGTACTTGTCCCTCCACGTCAGTCCATCTCCTGAACCTGCAACAGGATGAGGGCACTGAGGCGTTCTTCTCCCAGCTGTGTCTTGGTATGAAGGAGTCAGAGTTGGGGAAAATTGTACCACTGTATTTATTAATTTTTCGTACCTTAATATTCATTATGCTAAATTTCATAAAGTGACAATCCATGTGTACAAGAATGTTAAACACTCTGATTCAGTCCAGCTGAATAGTGCTGTCAAAGGCCAAAATATGGCTTAAAGGATTACTGTAACTGTTAATGTAGACATGACTCTTAAAGACTTAGTTCAGCAATCTCTGCTCCCTTCTGATTAATTTATATATTTGTGTATGCCTGTACATATATTTTTAAATACTTACCTCTAATTTATTTGGTAAGTTCAGAATTGAGACACTTTCCCTATTCCATTCTGTTCCTACTTCTATATTATGCCTATCCTTACAATATCTGAATGCCTTCCAATAATGACTAAGTCCATAACTGCATTCACGTTTTCTTTTCTGCTCTGGAGGGGTAGACTGAGAGCATGTAACACAGGCTTGAGCTTCCTTTTCTTTTGCTGGACTTCTAATTATCTGCATGTACATCATTCCATCCTTACTAAGTTAGAAGGCTGATACTCCAAAGCGTAGAGAGTCACAGAATCACAGAATCAACCAGGTTGGAAAAGACCTCAGGAATCACCAACATCAACTGACAATTAAACCATGTTTCCAAGTGCCACATCCAATCTTTTTTTGATCATCTCCATGGACACTAATTCTACCACCAAACTGAGTAGCCCATTCTGCTGGCCAATTACTCTTTCTGTGCATGGTCTCAATAATTTCACTAACTCTCTGTCAATCTTCATGGAATTATTTAGGCAGGAAGTTTTACCTCCCAGATACAAAGCAAAGTTTTGCTGATGTGGAGAATCTTGTCACTAAAAGTTGTGGTCATTTAACAGAAATTACTCTGAAAGGGAGGAAAGGACATTCTTTGAGCTACTGTTGATTTATAAAGTAACTTTAAGAATGTTCTGAGCCATATCTTTGTTTACCTTTGTACCTTACCTGAGCTTCAGAATGTGCTCATATCATTGCCATTGTGCTCTAACTGTGCACATTCTGTGGTCAGCCTTATTCCTGCTTTTCTCCCGTATAAGAAGGTATTTGTTTTTGTTACTTGAATGCCATGCCTATATCATAAGAAACACACTCATAACCTGAGCAGCAACAAGGTAGACTGAGCCTCATAAAACCGAGTTCTTCATCAGGAGAAATATATACAGTCTCTGCAAAAGCCAGGGGTCAAAGCGCTGTGCTGAAACTTGTGCCCATCACTCTGTAAACAAGCAACATGCAGGACACTGTGCAAGAATCTGCTGGAAGTCTTCCACCCTACTCTTTTGTATGCCACTCTTAAAAAAACCCTGAGAGCTGCAGTGCAGGACTCTGTGTAACCACATGCCCAAGAGTGTATGAGGATGGTGAGGAACAGGTGCCAATCATTATTTGGAAATTTGTGTTTATTCTCTAGAGTCCTCCTTCATTTGTTGCTTAGCAAATACTGCTATCCATTTGCTAAGTTGGACATTGGTAACTCCTAGCATCTTCTTCCTTTTCCCTGCTGCTGGGCTGCAAAAAATGCAATGTTGTCATTTCCCCCATGGCTGTCAACTGCATCGTTGTTTCTCTTCTAACACAGTGAGCTGCAGAAGAAGGATCTTCATTTATTAAATGCTGAGGCTCAGCTGGCAGTAAGCCACAGCTTCCTCCAGCCTAGGACTCCCTAATGGTCTGAGAGCCTTCCTGTGATGGTTTTAAGACTGTGTCTTTAATTTCTTCTCACAAAGTTCAAGCAGAAAAGTGAAAGAATGTAAATAAAACACTATTGGGTGTAAGAAAGCAAAGTAATGATTATTTTAAACACTTCCATTGGAGAGATAGAAATGTTTAAGAGTCAGTACTCAAAACAAGATACAGTCAGTCGGGCAGTCCGTCTTCTCTCTCAGTCTGTCTGCTTCTTTTCTCCTCTGGCTGAAGATAACACACACCCGCGTACTGACTTTGACAAGCTAAGTTTAACAATCCTCTCAGCTTCTTGGCTTTCTTCCCATTTGCCTGCTCTGGGAAGGGGGAGGGGAAGAAGCACAGCTTCTCCCTTCTGGGGGGCCAGAGGGCTTTGTTGTGTTTTTCTGTTAATTGTACATTTTGTAAATGTTGTGAATAGTGTATATTTGTACATATTCATTACATTTCATCATATATTGTAGTTTTGTCTGTAAATACAGCTTCATTTGCTTACGGACTGAGTTAGCCTGGTTATTGTCAGTGTGGGAGAGTAATTCCAGCTCTCATACTGTAACACTTCCCAAAACTTTGGTTGCCACTTTTATCCTGCTCCAGTATCACATCGCATTTCAGAGCACTTTTCTTTGTTTGCTGAGGTAGAGTCCTTGCAAAGGGGATACTGGGAAGTTTCTGGCACTCTGTATGCCAGACAGCATACAGAGGCCTTAGTACCCTCCTTCTGAATCACAAACTTTTGCCTTGATGCCCTTTTGCATTCAAAAGTTTGAGTACAGTGTATCTGTGTCTTTACAACATGCTTGCATAATGCAAAGTACAAACTTCAGCTAACAAAATAGCCCCAGGCTTATGCAATGCAACGTACTGTGTCATCTGCAAAACTGCAAGCCAAAGTGAAATGACAGAAAATCTGTTCTATTTTGGAGTGAATGTTCTGAGCTTGTTAAATACACTGCCATTGTGCAAAAGCAGGACATTGTTAGCCATTTAACAGCCATCAGATCCTCAGCCTAGTTTTCAAATATTACAGTATAATCTGCCTCTTAAAAAAAAAAAAAACAACAAAACAAACAAAAGGACATTTTGCTGTGTTAAATTCTTCAAAAAGATTACAAGGTTTCCCCTTCTGTACTAGAAGAACTTTGCTAATACATTGAACATTTGAAAAATGTTAAGCATAGGATTTGAATGGAAAAGAGCACCAGTAATTTTTTACCTAGTTTTCAAAAACAGATGTGGAACTGATCCACTTCCAGTAGTTTTCATTTGTGATTTTCAGTTACAGTAAGACACAGGTGTTGTGATCCCCAGTCTGAATTATTGCAGAGTTATGACTACCAGAAAGCAATTTTTTCAGGTAAAACCAATGCATATAACACTCTTTTCTTCAGTAACATGCGTACACCTCTTCCTCCTGTGTAGTACTGTCACACATAAGCTAGACTTACTACTTTACTGAGCCACCTACCGGTAATTCATCCAGCCCAGACACCTCGGTTGTTTCATGTTGAGCCTAATAAAAGAGCATAATAAACTAATCAAAACCAATGGAAGCCCCAGAGCCTGTAAGTACAAGACTGAGATGCGTTTGAGATTATGCTATCACACAGAGGTTTCCAGATGCATGGCACTGATTCGTATTTATGATATGCTATGGCATAATTCAGCAAAGAATAGCTCTAAGAATCAGTTGTGGTTGCTTTTCAGCTCAACAAACCATGCCTCAGATGAAGATACTTTGGCTCAAGTACTGAGAGTTGTTCAAAGACTGCACAGCTGGCTTCATTTCTGCAGATCACAAGTAATTAACCCAAACAAAGGAGGAAACTCTAAAGAAATTCAACCTCTCTTGCCAAATCTCCCCACCGACTGAACCTTGATTGCTTCACCACTGTAACCTGGGGAGGAGACTTGTCGCTGAGAAATGTGTTTCTCCTGCAACCACCTTGCAGGACATAAGGAAGATTGGAGGAGGTGATAGATATATTCACCTGTCTCATTTTTTACTATCTTTCTAAACTGATTATTCTTACTGGTTTGGGTGGGGATTTTTTGATTGGTTGGTTGGTTTGTTGTTGTTGTTGGTTTGGTTGAATATCTGCAAAAGTTATTTCAAAGAACTTATTTCATCTGACCTCAAAGTGTGTCACCTGGGACAAAGATGTATATATGTACTTTTAAATTGCTCTTAAGTAGCAAACCTTTCTGTACAAGTTCAAAGAGTTAGAAAGAAATAAATAGATAAAAAAATTGCAAGTATATACATTCATTAGCATGCATTCTCACCTATAAAGACAGTATCTTTAATCTTCCTTTTTACATTAATCTAGATTACATTTTATTTATCAAGCTTACCATATGAATAGCAATACATTTAATCAGAAAATGGAGCTACTGAATGTTTTATAAATGACTTCTTTTTTCAAGGTAAGTTGTGCAAGGCCTAACTTGGCCTTGCAAGGCCTAAAAACATTAAAGAGAAACTTTGAGTGTATTAAGATATTAGGTAACTAACAGTATTAAAAAGTTTAACAAACACAAATGACGTTGTGTATCACCTTCTTTTTGCCATTTATGTAATATTGATGACAATTGATGTAGTAACAGACAGGTGTAAACAGTCATACATAATGACGCATGTCAAGTTTTTCAGTTCCTACCAATTATGTTGAACAAAACTTCAAGATGGCTGAAGAGCCGGACCCTAATTTTGCAAGCTGATCCATGTACACAGCTTTTAACTTAAACACAGGAGATCTAGATGAATGCGAGATCTGTGCTGGTGGATCACTTCACAGGAGGGATGTTTTGTTAGGAAAATCTGGACTAATTATGCTAGCAAGCGAAAACTCGTTACTCGTGAAGTTAAACTATCTAGGAAGCAATTAGATTATTCTTACTTGCTCTCAGACTGCATATAAAAGCACTTCCCCAGAATTTACAACTTATATAATTGCAGATTATTCCCTTAGGACCTTATAAAAATACCTTCTATCTGCACAGTTCGGAACTTAATGAATAAATGTAATAGTATTTCAACATTTTGCATCTACTCTAACCTTCTTTCAGTCTAACATTTTGTTTGGCTAACACTTTGCTAGAGAATGAAATGGCAGAAATTTGAGTAATTTTGCTTGTCAGTAAAATGCTTTGTATAAACAAGAAGAGTCAGAATAAGGCATTCTCAACACAAGCTTGAGGAATGTACATTTTCATGCCCAGTTAAATTAACATTTCAATTTCTTCCTGGAAAAAGTGGAATGTTTCTTGCCTATAAATCCCAAAATACTTTTTTGAATTTCACAGATAAAAAGCCCTATTTTGTACATCAACCAAGCACTGGCTTGGTCTTTCCTTCCATTTCGTATGCTGCAGGACTATAAATCTGGAAGGAAGCAGTTCATGGCATACAGAAAACACCTATTTCAATAAAATCAAAGTAAATAGCATTTTGTTTCAAATTATATCTAGAAACACTGAAGAGATGCGTATGAAGTATATGCCTTATGGTAAATAGTTATTCATCCCCATGATTTTACCTGCTGGTATTACTGCAAATAACACTGTTTCTATGACATGCCTTATGGAACAGTTTACTATTTTCATAAGCAGTCACATGCATTGAAGGTAGGATCACCAGCCAGTGCATTTGGCACACCAAAGCAGAACCAGAGATGCCAAGCTTACAAATCTCTCTTGCTGAATGGTAAGTTAGCTGGTGTATAAAATGACAGATCTCAGATGAAACAAGGAAGTGCATTGACCTAAGACATTTCTTCTGCAGCTGCTTCTGCTTCCGGAGTGGGTTTCTTTTCAGGTTTGCCATCATGGACAGGAGATGGGTTATGGCTGTGCTTGTTGCTGTCATGCGCACTGTGACCACTGGCACTGCCGAGGCGTGTTGATGCCACCACAGCTTTTACTGCAGCCTGAGAAAGAGAGGATCAAGCAAACATTCCTTGAAGGACATGGTCTGTCAGGATGGTGGCCTTAACATTGTATCATTGGGGAACATAATAACATTTAGCTTTCATGGTAATGTCACAGTCAGATACCTGTCTGGGCCTGAACAGATTTAGAAGGCCACCTTAAATACTTGATTAATGTTCAGAATTGCTGTTTTCACAAACTTATTTCAAGAATTTCAAGAATCAAGAAGGTTGGAAGAGACC
>VXBD01010896.1:62662-100542 GCA_013399975.1 Indicator maculatus | reverse complement strand
CCGCCCGCCCACGCTTGCCTCCCGCTGCCGTTTCTCGCCGCCCCCCCCTACCGCGCATCCAGAGGGTGCCGGCTCCGGGAACTTGCCGATAGCTCCACGAACCCACCCACAAGCAGAGCCAGGGGCAATCCTGTAGCTACCACACAACAACCCCAGAACAGTAAAGGCTGCCTCTCACCTGATGCACAGCAAAGAGCACAGACGCCACAGGGCGACCGGAGGCCAGTACGGGCCAGCATAGACGCCATGATGCTGAGGGCGGAGCCGTCCGGGAGAGAACGGAGCCGACGTAATGGGGGCGGACCCAACGTCATAGGGGCGGAGCCGCCGTCGTGCGGGCGGATCCGACGTGAGGAGGGCCGACGCCATCTTGGGGAGGGGCGGTGCCATCTCCCGGAGCGCGGTGGCGTATCGTTGAGGGGCCACGGCATCTTGGTGCTCCGAGGTTCGTATACATGTCCCCAGCCCAGCTTTGTCACCCTCTAAACCGCTTTAGATGTCCCCAGCTCGTTTTCAGATTCCAGGGCAGACGTGGCTGAGGGTCTCGGAGCCTGTGGCGCACGCGCACGGACAGACCCGTGCTACGGCGCATGTGCTGAATCCATAGCAGCGCTCGCGACGCTAGCGCATGCGTACTGCCTGACCCGTGCTACAACGCATGCGCTGAATCCATAGCAACGCTCGAGACTCCGACGCATGAGCACTGACAGAGCTGTGCTACAGCTCATGAGCCGAATCCATAGCAACGCTCGCGTGTTACTCTCTCTCCTCCTTTCTCCTCTCTCCCCGAAGAACTTCAAAGGCATCTCAAGCCTTCAGCGCACTTAGAATCGACGCAATCAGCACAGAGGACTGACGGAGCGGCACACGCCGCTGCAATACCGACAAGTGCACACGCGGTGGCAGCACTGAGCAGCGACAGGGGGGCAGACGCGGCTGCCCGGCTGCAGTGCCGACAATTACACTCGGGGGGCAGCACGGAGCACCTCCCTGAGCATGGGGAGCAGCTCTGCTTGTTCCTCTTCACACCTTTTCATTTCAATTAAAAAACACAACACACGCACAAAGGAAATGCCAGTCTTTTTAATTTGTATATACCTAAGTTGGATTAATATTTCAAAACCCTATGTCTTTTTTTTTTTAATTCTAAAAGCCTTGGTAGACTAGAGGAGATGCAGGGGGGTGATTTCAAAGTCTATTTTAGATGGAGGGAAGACTCAACATAACACGCCCAGTGCTTCTTTCTTGTCAGGAACGAGCACCAACTTCTCAGCCACACTCAAGCTCCTGCTGCAAGGTGCTCTAAAACATGCCTCAGATCGAGCCTGGTGGGTTGCGTGTGAAGTTCCTGTAGAACTCAGATCTCTGAGCTTAGCTCTGCTTAGCTGTGCAAGCCCCTCTCTCTCCCCGTGCAGCCGGCATCTCTACCTGTTGTGTACCGACACAGTACCCCTGAAGGCTTGACAGAAGGATCCTGAGCTAGCCCAGTAACACTTCTGGACTGATTTTTCACATTGCCTATACACCTTTCGATTTGAACTCGGTATCTTAAAAATGTCCTTGCTTCTGTTAGTGATGAGGGCTTATGTCAAACCCAGCCTGACACCCACTGAATCCGGTGCAGATACCGCCTGTGTCATTCCTGCTGAACAGATGCTTTCTACAGGGCACTTATAAGGGATTCGTTTTACACCTGTGCAGAATTTCCTCACTGTGTAGGCATTCAAGCACCTTGCAAGGAATCAGGATAAAGGTAGTGATTCCTTTAACTCAGATGACCCAAGTTCTCTCTGTCAGAAAATTAGGAGAATTTAAAAGTGCTCCTCTCAGTGTTACACTTTCAGCTCATCTTCCAGCAATGACATACAGAGAATGGTCAAAGAGAAAACGCTGTCGTGCGGTACCTGCAGTAGCAACCAACACATGGGGCGCTAATGTTTAAAACTGGTGGTACTGCAGGTTCGGTCCCTCCCTCGCTGCTCCTTTCCTTCACCTCCCTCCTCTGCCAGTCCCTACAGTACAGTTGTGATTCAAGAGAAGGAACCGGGTGTCAAGCCACCTCAGATCCGTAAGGCTGAGGAGCAATAGGGAAAGGGAGGTGTGTCAGTGAAGATAACCAGTTAGCTGGCTAGGACACAGATAGTGGTAGCATCTAATCTCTGTCTCTCGACCTCTGTTACACGTGGTTCAACAGCTGCTCTTCAGAGCATCGTCTCTTCAGCTGTTCCTCCCAGCAGACAAGACGAGCAGGATGAAGATTCATCAGCTGCTAGAGCATAAACTCAAAGGGACAGCTATCTGACTCCCACCTCCCATGGACAGCAGGAGCTTTTGAAGCCCACTTCTTCTGAAGTCGAGACTCGACTCGCCAGAAGGTCACCAACACCCTCTCCCAACCGGAGTTGTGGACGGGATCTCAGGAATTCAGACAAGGAATAACAAAGTATTTCACGCCACTTCGAATTTTCCGCTGAGATCAAAGAGTACTGTAAAATAAAAATGAGCCCAGCAGCAGTGGACAGAGATGCAGCAAGCAGAACAAAAGCCTGACAACTTTTTCCTCAAACAAATTAAAATCCCCAGCCTAGAAAAAAATAAAAGCATATTAATATCTTTCGCTTTAAGATATTATTAAATATATGCATGTTATACATGCATATAATTGAGGAATATAAACTGTTTCTGAAGAATATAAGTAGTTCCCTTTAGCTAGAAAAAAACATTATTTAAAGTAAGGTCAAAGGAATATATGAGAGGAACCTTACTCCCATTGCTTACACCTTGGCAGCTGATAGAAAACTGCTTTACTGATGAGAGAAAGCTATTGCATATTAATAAAAAAGGAGGGATGAAAGAGAACAGAAACATTTCCTAGTGAAAACTATGGCCGGCATTGGGTTAAAAAGCACAGGGCCACATGAGAGCAGAGCAGAAATAGGATGCTGTGAATTTGGAAAGAACAAAACATTTAGGGCAATGAAACTGCAGCTCTTAAGGTATCTGCAGAAAAGCAGCAGCTCGTTTTGTCTTCCGAGAGCTGGAAAGGCAGTGAACGAAGCCGTGACCCCTCTTAGCTCTGGGAAGAGTCCTCCAGGGTAGCCTGTTTGACTGTGGAGACTGTGGCTTCTCTCGCAGGCTTTCTGCTACTGGTACTCTGCTGGTTTCGCAGCTCTCTGCTTCCCTGAACGTGAGGTCCACAACATAAGGATGCCAGTCCCCTCCAGTTGGGAAGTGGAAGTGACAAGTGAAGGGCAGAGCCTCTGTTCCCTGTGTTTCTATTTCGGTACATTACCTCTTGCTTAGAGGGAGGGTGGACAGGTAGAGCATTCCTTATGGTACAGGGATATGAAAAATTCTAGTAACTGGGCAGTTCCTCTTGAACACTGCTTGTGTGAGGCAGCAGCTGGCAGTCACACACCCTCCAATTGCCTGAGCAGGAAAGGAGAGGTAGAGTTTTTTCCTTGCAGCCAGTTCTGGGTTTACAGCGTGCTAGTAGCATGGGAAAGAGAGAACGCTTGGGTTCTTGGGTGCTTGAGTGTACTTCTTCCAGAACAGAGAGCACTAAGAGTTAAATCTATTTCCTGTATGGCAAATAAACAACTAAAGAATCAAGATTTAAATAAACAAACAAAAAATCCCCAAACCCACCAACCAAAACCCCAAAAACCCAGATATAAATTACAAATAGTATTGAAGTGAACACAGGGGGAAAAAATAAAGATAAGGTTAGCAGCCAAATATCTTCAAAGGGAAGTGCTGCAAACCTAACTGTACCAGAACAATGCACTGAGAAAATGCAACGTGGAACAGACTTTTGTGGGGGCTGGAGTACAAACAAATCAAGTGATCTACCAGCCTTTTTGATCTCATGCCTGTCAACTCTTTTTAGATAGGATCAGGGGGAAAGCAGGTATGAAACAAGATGTCAGTTCTCCTGTTACTGACTACCATCTATAAAACACAACAGAGAGATGTTCACTGCCGTGTACCTTTTATGTATCTAATTGTATGCACAGCATATGAGAATGTATATAGTTAACTATATTTTTGAAGTAACTTTCTATCAAATAAAATGAAACATTACTATGTCTTAATTCTCTTTTACCGTCCCTACTGTCTTCTGGGCCTTTTCTTACATCAGCCTGTGTTGTACACTGTTACCATGCAAGGTTGGTTTTGGTGTTTGTTTTTTCCTTTGTGGCTTACTTTTTTTTGTCTTTAACTGTTCCGAGGCCAGCTTCCGTGAAGCTCCTACTTTTTAGCTGGGGAAGGGGCTGTTCTTCCCCCAATCCTGCACAGCTGCAGCTGATCTGGAGAAACAGAAACACCTGGGCAAGTACCTGGAGCCCAACAGGAGCAGCTGCTCTCCCCGTCCCCAGGGCAGCACTGCTCCTTTCTACCCTGCGGACCCGGTAAATGGTCAAAGAGAAGCCAGAGGGGCGGGCAACCCGCTATCACGTGATGGAGGATTTATAGTGGGGAGCTGCCCCTGCCCCTCCCTCGAGAACGCCGCGGGAAGTGCGTGCAGCCGCACGGTAGGCGGGAAAGGTTCCGGAGCGTCTCCAGAGAGAGTGTGCCGTGGGGCTGTGGCGGTAGTGCCGGCACCTGCCCTGCCGCGGGAGCCGGGGCGACCGCACTACAACTCCCGGCAAGACTCTGCCCGTGTCGCCGCCCCCGGTTGGAAGTGGAAACAGCGGGACTGGGGCCTTGCTGTGCCCTCAGGTACCGTTGGCTGCGGGGTGAGCGGCGGCCGAGTACGGCGGCGGACTGGAGAGCGGCGTTTTGAGGGGCGCGTGCTCGGCGGGGCGGCTGGGCGAGCAATGGGCGCTCGCAGAGGCCGCCGCTGCCTTCCCTGCCGCCCGTCCTGCGTTGTGGTGGCCTGCTGGCCGTGGGTCCGGGTGCGGGGGGGCCGTAATGCCGGTAAAGAAACGTGAGTTACCAGAGCTGGGCTGGGGGCGGGCCGCGGTTACGCGCCGCTCACGGGGGCCGTGCGGTAGGCGAGACGGCTCCGGCCACGGATCAGGACGCTCGGACTCGTTGGCTGTGGGTTAGGACGCGGAGCCTTCTCGTTCTGCTGTGGGCCTGAAGTGGCCCAAGGCATTCGAAGTAGCGGTGACCGAACCGCACTTCCTGTGCGCCGTTGGGCGGTAGTTCGGCCCCGCCTCGGGCGCGGTGTGCACCCTCAGCGCTATTCCCCAGCTCCAGCCGGACGCTGTCGCTGTGGCTGCTCGGGGAGCGTAGGTGTGGGGGCGCTTCGTATCTTAGGTGGTGTTTGGCCTGATACGAATCCAAACTGCTACCGCTTTTTGTGGTGTCACAGCTAACTGGGGAGCACAGATTGTGGACCCGAAGCAGGCATGAAACGGGGAATGGTCTTAAGTGGAAGAAAACTTGAGTGCAAGGTTAAGACGTGTTGTGTCCGTTTCTCTGTAGATAATGGAGGCCTCTACTTCTGTCAGCACTGGCGCGAGTAATTCACCAAGTGAAAGTGAAGATGAGATTGAATTCATTGGAGTAAGTCGGTCTTGTACTGGAAATACTGTTTGTAGTAATTTGCTCGCTTACTGGGCAGGGGCCCATTTAGATGGGGATGAGAAATGGGAAAAAAAGTAAAACTCATTACAGTAATAGTAATGACAAAGTAGATAACAAAAAGGGGGTGAGGTAAACCTCAAGAAAAGAGAACTGATGTACAATGTGGTCGCTCACTACTTGCTGACTGATGCCTGTGCAGTGACTTGCCCGTTCCGGCCAGCTGCCTCCATTTTATACCCTGAGCATGGTGGTATGGAGCATTCCTCAGAGGATGGAGTCTCCCTTAGGTTGTTAAGCTGTTCCTGGCCAGGCTCTCTCACTGCTGGCTGGCAGAGCATGGAAAACTGAAGCGTCCTTCCCTTAGGACACTGGCTGTGTACCAGAAACTGAAACATGAGTGTGGCACCAACATCATTGTCACGCTAAATGCAGAGCGTGGCACTTAACGGCTGCTAGGAGTGAATGATCTCTCTCCCAGCCCAAACCAGGGCAGCGTCCCAGCAGGGGTGTGAGGATTACAGAAATCACTAGCGATGACTTTCCTCTAATCCTGTCACATAGCATTTTCCTGCATGAATAGTGAAGTTAATGGGGACAAAGCACTGTTCGCTCTGTACAACGAGGTCAAAAGCACTCTGCTTTGTCTAGAAGAACAAGGGGGAGAAAATCATGGGTTAGAGGCCTCAACCTTCTCAAATTGTGAAGCACTGTACAGTAGCTACAGGACGACACCCAGTGTAATGCTGGCATGGTTGTGTCAGTGTAACTTCAAGACAGCTACACCTGTTGTATGTCTGTGAAATCGGAGTCATTTTCATGCTGCCTGTGCTCTAGCCTCAGGCTGTCGTCAGGAAGTGGTGCTGAATGGCAGGGTCATGTGCAGGAACAGGAAAATTATTTGTTCTAAGGAATGAGTCGTGAATAAAAAGAGGTGGTTAATTGGTACCAGGACTAATAGACTGTTCTGCTTACAAACTTGTCTTATTTTTCATGCTGAATGTTAATTCGATTTTTTTTAACCTTCTTTGTATGGTGTTTGATTAAAGCCTGAAGTCCATGTACAGACCTTTTCTGCAGGGGTCTTTGGGTGCTCAAGTATGAAGGGCATTTTTTCAAAAATTAGGAGTAGTTGATTTATCTCTGAGATATACTGGCTTGGTGGACACCTGGAGTCAAGCCACTACACTTCTGCAGTTGGAGTGTAATTTGTGTCTTTTCAATAACCAAAACACGCCCCAAACCCAATGAAAGCACATTGAATGTGGCTTAGTGAAATCTTTAAGACCGCTCCTCTTGGTGACCACCTGCTGCCTTGTTGCCGTTGAATTTATGCTGCGACTTGACTGGTTGTAAACATGTAGGTCTCAGCTGACTGAGAGAGTGAAGAATATGTTACTAAGTGAGCCGAGACTGTTCACGGGATTTATTTTTTAATTGATAAAATATCAACGTTAACATATAGATGATTATTTGCAAATACTTTTTCGATTGCCTTTTTACCAGTTTTGTGGATTAGTCTGTTAAGTATAGAAGCTGCCATGCACACGTTTTATTGCTGCGCTCTCTCAGAGCCTCGGTGAACTTCTGTTTCGGGTGTTGCTCACGCTTGCCACGTGCTGCAGTGTGTGCAACGTTTTTTTTGAGGCTGCCCATGTAATGCTCCTTGGTGTGCGCTTAATACCTTTTTCAGGAAGAACCTTTAAGACCTATACTGGAATGCATTGATCTTGTCAGCAGTGAGGATGAAGAACCTACCAGCAGCTCTTATGTTCAGGTGAGTGTATTACATTTTGGGACTTTTGTGGTGAATAAAATAATTAGGCTCCTGTATTTTTTGCTATCAGTTACTCTTCTGAGAAGAAGTCGTTGAAAGCATTTTTAACAAGTGATAAATAAATAAACCAACATTGAAGTCTTTCAGTTTTTACCTTCTGTTGAGTGGAAGGCAAGAATGCCAATGCTGCCTTTTTTTTTTTTTTTACAGAGCCTTTTTTTGCATTCTTGAAGTAGAGTTGGAGCTCCTGTTGGGCTTTCAATGGTTTTAGCAAATGGGTCAAAGAAAATTATTTTACAAAGGACCTCAGCAGTTAGCGTGTCCAGTCTCTAGCCTGCAAACGCATCTGGCCAACTCCCATGCCTTTTCTCTGTGAAATAGCTTTTTAGGAGCAATTTATAGATTGGAGGATCTTATTCTGATGATAGTCTGGTCTGACCTCAAGCTTCGTTCTTTGTGATCCCTCCTAAGAATGAGTCAGAAGCAAGCTGGTCAATGCTTGTAATGGCCACTCTGCAGAGCCTTGGAGAATGACAGGGGCTGAGACCTTTCTGGACTTGTGTTTACCAGCAGAGCTTATCTCCAGTGTTGCAGTACAGGATGTGAACCTGGTCCCTGAGGAAAGGTGGGGCATGGCCTTGCTCCACAGCGATGATGGCTGGAGCTGGTTGTGTCCCAAGAGCAGCTCTGGTGCATGGCCTGTCCCATCTGCTAGAAGCAGCCGCTGCTCTGGGCTGCTCACAGGAACTGTCCCAGTGATCATTTTTTTTTGATGGGGCTGCATGTTGGCCCTGAGATCTGGAGGAATTTTGTTTCCCTGTTGAGAAGAATTTACTTCATTTTCGATTAGTTGAAGACTCATAGGACACCTGGCACAGTCACACATGCTCCTTCTAGTGCTTCTCTTCGGCTACTGCTGGTGCTGCCTGGCTTTCAGTATTGGAGGGAGGCTGGGGGCTGTGTTGTGTGTCGCTTATTTTTTAAGCGAAGCTAGTGGTAAAGGAGACAACTGTCAGGGCAGATCATGCAACCTGGGATCAGACTGTGCTGAGTTAGGTGCTGACGCTCGGGCGTTGCTTCTCAGCGTGTTAGTGCCTGTTCCTTGGCAACTGCCTAAAGAAGGTTCTCGTTGGAATTGCAGACCGCTGCTCAGCGTAAGGATGCTGTCGACTACCAGAAGGAGCGAGCTGTGTCCACCTTGGATCGCTTGGCATGCCATGTCGAGGTAGAGAAGCAGGAAAAAGAAGAGAGAAACAAAGCGTTTAAGGTACTGCATGTGTTGGCTTCAGCAGAATTGCGTCGTACAGGAGTCTGTTTTCATTACTACGTGAACGAGACTGGTGAGGCAGGCATGGGACTGTCGGCTGGAGAGGTGTGGTTCTGTGGCATGGTTCAAAATGCAGTCTGGCTTTGTTTTCAGTGGCTCTTAACTTACCGCTGGGCTAATCTTATTCCTAGAGGGAGGAGCAACCTAGCCTTGAAGCGAGCTGTTGGCGACACCTTATTGGCATATGTAGAACAGGGACCTTAGCGACAGACATTGTGCTTAAGTTGTCGAAGAGCAAGAGTTCCAGCAAACTGCTGTGTCGCAAACATAGTGATTTACCTGCTTTGATCTCAATACTCGGAAAGGTGTTTGGCAGTGTCTGTGTCAGGTAATGCTTCACTATGGGATAACGTTTTCTAGGTACAAGGCATAGTTTTCAAGTCAAATCTGTTTGTGCAGCCATTGGAATGGCATGGAGGTTTAGTTTGTATTGTCAACAGCCTTTAGGGTAGGGTCTGCTGTCAGTGGGACCTTGAAGGAACAGGTTTACAAGAACCTCATGAAATTCACACAGAATCACACAATGATAATTGGAAGGGACCTCTGGAGGTGGAGTCAGACCTCTCTGCCAGAGCAGGTGCGCAGGATGGTGTCCAGGTGGGCTATATTGACTCCAGGAAGAGAGACTCCACCACCTGTCTGAGCAGCCTTCTCCAGTGCTCCACTACCATCCAAGTGAAGAAGTTCCTCCTTGAGTCCGGATGGAGGCCTTCATCCCTATCCCATCTCCTTCGGTTAGAACTGGGCGATCCGTGCTGCCACAGTTGTTTTTCAGTTGTAAAGTGGAGTCAGAGTTAGCTGTGTAGCTTTTTGAAGTAGTCGGAGCATGAGGCTAAAAAATTCTTTTGTTAATGTTGCTTTTCCTGCTGCATGCTTCCTGCCTCAAAGAGGGAAAAGGATCCTGGTGCAAGAGCTAGCAGGGTTTGTGAGTAGGGTTTTAAACTGGAGCTGAAGCAATGTGGGATGAAAAGGGCTTGCTAGGGAAGCCTGCGGTAGCATGCTTGTGGGATGGAGTGCCAGTGAGGTCTGGGAGGTGGTCACCTCAGTGGAGGTGGGGAACGGTGACCCGTGTGTCACTGAAGACACAGGATTTGATAGCTTGGTCACTCTGCAAGAGATCCGCCTGGTGGGAACTGGAGGCACTGTCCCTCCAAAGGTGGTGGGACTGTTAGCTCAGGGAGAACTGCAAGCCGTTGTGCTGTGAGGTGATGATGACGTAGTAGCCACCGTGGAAACATAGTGGGACGGCTCATGTGCCTGATGTGCTGCAGCTGATGGATACCGACTCTTCAGGAGGGACAGGCGAGGAGGGAGAAGTGGTGGGGTGGTCCTCTGTCAGGGAGGGATGTGACTGCCCAGTGCTTAGTGACAGTGATGATAGGGTTGAATGTCAGGGTAAGAATTGAGGCCAGTAAAGCAGACACTTTGGTGGGAGTCTGTCACAAACCACCCGGTCAGGGTGCTGAGGTGGCTGAAGCACTCTGCAAACAGCTGTGAGGGGTTTCACCATTACTGGTTTTTGTTCTGGAGGTGGGTTTCCGCTTCCCAGGTGTCTGTTAGGTGTACGGCACAGCAGAGAGGGAATCATACTGGAGGGTCTTGGAGTGTGTGGCAGTGAACTTCCTGACACAGCTGGGGACAGAGCACTCCTGCTGCTAGCTGGGAAGGACTTGTGGGGGATGTAACAGGTAGAGTATATTTTGGGAGCAGTGACAGTGACATGACAGAATCTTCAGCTCTCAGGGCAATAAGGAGGGGGCCCCAGCAGAATGGCCACCTTGGACTTCTTGGGGCAGGTTTTGGCCCGTTGAGGAGATGGATTGGCCGAGTCCCTTGACAGGATGTCCTGCAAGGCAAAGGAGCTGAGAGGGGCTGGGCACTCCTTAAGGAGGAAGGCTTGAAGGCTCTGGGTCAGGCCATGCCCAGGCTACAAAAGATGAGGTGTTGAGGAAGGAGACCTGCGCGGCTGAGCAGAGCTTTGGAGCTCCAGGAACAGGGGGAGAGTTTATAGCCTTTGGGGGAGGGGGCAACCACTCAGGAGGACTATAAAGATGGGGTGAGGTGCTGCGGGGAGAACATTAGAAGGGCCAAAGCCTGCTTCAAACTTTACCTGGCTACTGCTGTGAAAGAGAATAAAAATATTTATAGAAATATATCAACAGCAGAAGGTGACCTAAGGTCAGATGATAGGATAAGAGGAAATAGCCTGAAATGGTGCCAGGGGAGGCTTAGGTTGGAGATAAGGAAACATTTCTTTGCTGCAAGAGTGGTCAGGGATTGGCACAGGCTGCCCAGGGAAGTGATGGAGTTCCTGTCCCTGGAGGTGTGGCACTCGGGACCATGGTTTAGTGGCCACGGTGGGATGGAGTTGGAGGTTGGACTCGGTGATCTTGAGGATCTTTTCCGATCGAAGCAGTTCTGTGATTCCTCGCTCTTCAGCTAATGTGCTTTGCAGAATTGAAATTACTTCTCAAAGTGAAATTGCCTTTTTTTTTGCCTTAGCAGCAGAACAGAGTGACTCTTTGGGTTCAGTAAATGTTTTGTGTTGCCTTTTTTCTTAATTGAAGTTTCATTGTTATTTCTTTTTATAATTTTAACAATCTTCTTGGTTGTGTTTCAGAAACTTCAGTAGGTGCCAAGTAAATTAATTGACCCAAGCTGTAGCTTTTATTCAGGGCTCAAAGCTTGATCCTCTTTTTCAGTATGTAATTATTCTTTGTGGGTGTTGCCTTCCATCTTTGTGGTGTTACAGAAGTCAGTTTAGTTCTAAGATGTAAACTTTTTTCCTCTTAGGACTTTCCTTTATCGTTTTGGGTGTTTTGTCCTTAGGTTTTTGGGCACCTGTATGTCTTGAGTTGTGTTTGATCTCCAATCCACCTTACCTGGTGTGTTTGCCCTTTCAGGAGAAAGTGGATTCCCAATATGCTCATGGGCTGCAGGAGCTGGAGTTCATGCAGGAGCGCAGTGGCATAGAGGCTGCACGGTTGTGTGTGCACCAGTGGTTAAAGATGCCAGGTGAGAGAGGGTCTCTGAGGGTACTTCCAGTCATTCCCTGCGGAACAGAGTACCTGAGAACGTGCTGAGTAGTGCTGAGGGTCAGCTGGAGAGTGCCTCTCAGGAACAGCCAAATCTTACACTGTGAGCTTTGCTAGGCTGTGAAAGCTCTTTGACATGTTTCCATGAAAGTTCTTCCTCTGTTCTGCTGCTTAGAAATTTTGATACACCAACTCTGAGAGCACGAAGGTGGTGTTAACTGCTTCTGTAAGCACAACTGCCAGAGTGAGCAGTATTATTTTTGAACTGTTTGTTGCTCAGGAAAATGTCTAAATACCTATAGCTTCAGGAAGTTGAATCCGTTCTAAGTATTTCCTGCAGGCTTACCTGAAGTAAAGGTATCAGTGTTTGGAAAGTAATCCTGTTGGGGACTGAAGAGAGAGACAGGTTCCTCCACTGAACCAGCAAATTCTGTAGTGAATGAGTTATTGTGCATTGCTAAAAATCAGTGTAACTTGATTTTTATTTTTTTTTTTAATGCTTTAGTCCTTGTGTGGTTTTGTTTTTCTTGAGATTCTAATTCAGGTTCTGGTCAAGTGCTTTGTTTTATAACGTAGGCCTCGAACCAGGCACCATTGACAGTGGGAAAAGAGGTGTTCGCAGCAAGGCAAGTCGGATGGAAGTCGAGACCGGTCCTGTATGCTGTCCTGTGATGCACTGCAATAGAGAGTTCGAAAACAGACATCTCCTTCTAGGTCACCTTCAAAGGTAAGGAATAAACAATTATGCAAGCATATGCTCAGCCTTAGGACATCAGCGTCAGGTTTACTATAAACTGGTGATGGTGACAAAACTACTTTGGAGAACAAATGAATGCTACAGATTTTAAATAGATGATATGGTCAACTTCCTTACTGCTTTTTTTTTTATTTGTTTGGTTTTGTGTGGGGCTTGGGGGGGGGGTTTGTTTGGTTTGGGCTTTGTTGGTTGTTGAGTTTTGGTTGGTTTGGGTTTGTTTTTCATTCGGAATTCATTTCTTCCTCTTGTTGAGCAATTTCTTAATATATAGGTGTTTTGAGAAACTAGACTTCTGTTCTCCTGTTTTTTTTTCTTCATCCAAACATGAAAAAGAGCAAAAGGCTGATGTCCAACTTGATGGTGAGCTTAAACTCAGGAAGGGAAGGGAGTGGAAAGGGGAGAAGTAAGAAACCTGGGCTGAGATGAAAGCCCTTTAAGAGCGAAGCGAAAGCTGTGCGCACGAGCGAAGCCGGGCACAGAATTGGGGTTGACAGGTATAGCCTTGCTGCTTGCGATGGTTACTTGGGAGCTCTGAACATAGCCTCTTCCTTGTCGTTCACCCAGCTTCAGATGCTGAGCACAATGCCATGTTGTATGGGATGTCCCTTTGGTCAATTGAGGTCACTCGTCCGGCTCTGTCCCTGGCCGGCCTCTTGCCTACCACCAGCCTGGTCTGTCAGGGCAGCTGGGAGAGCAGAGATGGCCTTGAGGCTGTGCAGGCTCTGCTCTGTAACAGCTACAACAGCCCTGTTAGCAACACTGCTTCAGAAACGTAAAACACAGCACCCTCGGAGCTGCTGGGAAGAAAATTAACACTATCCCATCCAGAACTAGTACAGTGAAGTAACGTCAAGCAGTTTTTAAAAGTATCTTTGTAGGAAACCCAGACCTGGTTAGTTTTCTTGCTCATAAAAACAGTGATTCCTCTGCAGAGTGGCCACTGTGACAGGTAAGCTGCTGGGAGAATTGCTTCTGTACAGGATGCCTGGGCTGATACAGTTAATAACGAGGGATATCAGGAAATCTACTCTTCAGGTTAATGTGATAGGGTTGTTTTTTTGGGGGAATGTTTCCCATTACAAAACCACAGTGACTATTCAGAAGGGACTAGTTTGTTTATTTCTTGCTCTCCAGGTTTGATCATTCCCCTTGTGATCCGACAGTCACCTTACGTGGACCCCCAAATAATTCTGTTGCCTGTGTGATATGCTGCCAGAGATTCCCCACGCCTCAGCAGTACAATGATCATCTTTCATCTAAGGCAAGATCATAATGCTAAGTAACTCGCTTGACTGAGTGTGGTAGAGGGTTTTCAAGGTGTGTAGTTACACACTGATTTTCTTTCTCTTTTAACTTTCTTTCTCTCCCCTCCCTTCCTTTCATCTTCAAGGTAGTTTTTCTTGCTCTGCTGTGTTTCCTGACAGTACCCCCATTAAATCTGACCATTAGGTTGTACTTACCAGTGTGCTTTATAGAGGATTGTAGTGCAGTCTTGAACCTCTTCTCCCTTCACTGATGCTGTCAAAAGGTATTCCCTTTTTTTGTATCTCCAAAACTGAAAGGTAAAGGCAAAAGAAGATAGGGTGAAAGAAGTGGTGGGGAAGAGAGACAGCAGAAAGGAGATCCACAGTAAGAGGCAAGAGCAAGAAAAGAAACTAGAGTGGTTGAGATGCAGCTGGTTCTTTTTTCTAGTCTCTGACACGTTTGCTATTGCTCCCTAGTTAACTTAAAGCAGGGAAAGGGATGAGCTAGCAGTGGAGTTTTGAATATAAGGTAATAGGATTTGGTTTTTTCTGGTGTTCTTCCTCACTACATCCACTTGTTGAGAACGTTTGCTCTTTCTCTTCATAACAGCACTGTAATGTCTCAGTCCAGTGACAGATGCTCAGGTGTCATCTGGGTGCATAGTCTTGCTTAAGAAGTCTGGTGCTGAACTGACAATGGGAAGCATTTTCCAAGTGTAGTGTTTCAATGACAGGTGCTGTTGTGTTTCCACCTAGTCCCTAGAACCTGTGTTTAAGTCAGTGGAAGCTTTAGGTATTCCAGAAGCTGGTCTGCTTTTAGCTGGTAGTAGTAACTCCTGATGCATAGTCATACCTGACAAGCTGGGAAGATTGCATCATAGTTTGCCCTTGCTCTTCTCCATTGCTCCCAAGCTGTGTGCCTGTGCTGTGTCCAGGGACATCAGTAAGAGTTACAGACGAGTTTGGGGAAAGGGAGTGGCTCTTGCAACAGGCATGGAGGTGGAATTACTTGGGTGTGGAAGGATGGGAAGGTAATTCTCAAGAAAGCTGTGGAAGGAAGCATAAGGATATCACGGTTCTTGGAGTGACATGAGGAAGGAGTCAACGAAAATATTAGAAGCAAAATTCAAGGGTTTTTGCCCTGAAGGCAGAGGTTAGAAGTTGATGTAGATGGCAAAGGGGGTGGAAGGACTTGACTCCAATAAAAGTCAAGGACTTGTCAGGTTACTCTGAGAATCATCATTTTGAGAAGCTGAAGGTTAGCAAGATTCAGGAAGAAGTGACATAAAACCTGCTGTTAGTGGCAGAGGAGCTGTTCTGAGAGCCTGGGTAAGGGCATTAGCCAAGAACTGATGGAGGTTGTAGCTCCCGGGAGGGTGCAGGAAGGGAACAGAGAAGTTGCTGGTGCGTTCAGGGCAAGTTTGACAGTGGCAGCTTGGCCAGACCCTTGTGTCTCAAGCTGAAGCACATAGGGGTAGGCTGTAGGTAAATACAGAAGTGGCATCTGAAAACCTAAATGTGAAATGGATGTGAGAACCCTGACTGGCTTTGTGAGTGTTTTTTCCTCACCAGACCGTTTTCTCTTCTAGCTGAAAGAGAACGATGGACACAGAGAACATCTCCCCCCACAGCACATTGATTGCTTTGCATGCCCAAGCTGCTACCTGCTGTTCACCAGAAGAGAGGAGTGCTGGCAGCATATGTCAGAGAAGAACCATGCCCTCCAGGCTTCTCAACTGGGTGGTATGTTACTACTAAGTGTGCTGCTTTTCATTCTTTCTGAGCATGGATCCTTGTGATAGGACTGTGTAAGAAATGAATTAATATTTTTCTTTCAGGGGCTTAAATAAGACACAGTTCTCTGAAGAGATGGTTTGCAATTTATATTTACGTGTAGAAGAAGTTCCTCCATCACAGTTCCTGTAACAAGAAGCAGGTTTTGCTTTATCTCCATGCTGTCAGGTCTCTGACATAAGCTTCTCACCGTCCAGTGACTGTGCAGCTACTGTCCTAAAGAAGTTTACATTTAGGAACTTGGATCAAAGCTTTCCAATTCCAGTCAGACTGTCTGTGGTGTGCCTTCCTCTTCCTGGACTCTCTTGAGTCTCCTGGAGGCTACTTTTCTTGGTGGGTGTTCTTAGCATACCTGGTGGAAAAGGCCTGGGAAAGTTGCTTCTCCATATAATTGCAATTTTAGCCCGTTTAGCTGGAACGATGCTGCTGCTCTGACGACTTGCACTGGCCATGCTGCTGCTGAAGGCTAAAATACTGGCTGTGTTGAGAGCTGGTAACATCCTGTGAGTAAGAAGGATCCTTATTGGATGTATCCAGTGAAGATAGCTGTCTGAGCACCATCTCAAAGGCAGGGTTAAGGGCCATCAAAGCTGTGCTGGCTTTCATGTGAGCAGTAGTCATTAAAACATATACTTCAGTGTCAGGTGTACGGTTGAGACAGACGAGGTGTGGATGGAAGTGTCGTCTTATTCAAGAAGCTGGCGTCTTTTAGATGGTGTAGCTTTGAGCATAAGCCTCGGTATAGTTCTTTCTCGTCTTGATAACCGTCTTCTAACTTGCCCAGAGCAGCTACAGGAAGGGTGCAGTGAAGACAGGTTTTAAAAGCGTCTTCCTGCAGATGCAGTCGGTACTGCTGCCATGGTGGAAATTAGAACTGGCTGCATGGTTTGGAGTTCTCTTAAGTGTTGTAAAACTAACGTAGTTCTGTTCTCAGAGCGGTCTTTGATTCTGAATGTGCTGACCGTAGTGACCGTAGATGCCTTTAAAATCCAGTGATAGGTTTAAAACTTACTGACGAGTCGTTCCCTTGACAAAATTTTAAAGCACCATGAGACGGGCAGCATGCAGCTCAGAGCAAGAAGGGAAGCGCCCTGCTTTTTTCTTGGCGTCGGTAGATTTTGGCGATTGATATTATCGGCACAGTCTGCGAGACCTGGCAATGAAGTGACCTGCAAGGCATAGCCTCAAATTATTGCCTGCTCATCACTGCATCTTGCTAAACAGAAAAGTCAAGTGAGGTTTGCCTCCTAAGATGCAGAGCAATAACAGCAGTGTGTAGTTCATGAGCCATTTCCCATTCTCTTTACAGTAGAGAAGCTTTTGTTCTGCTGGTACCTGGAGTTAGACATGAAATATACACTTGGAATAACCAAGTCCCGCACCTGAAAACGTCGAGGAGGGTTACCACTGAGGCTGGACGCTTGTTAAATGAGTTGCCTGTTCCTGTTTTTGTAAATGCTGAAGTCAGGTGGTCGTAGAGCAGGGGAAGGAGGTCAGCCAGAAACTTGCTTAAGAGAGGCAGGAAAGGAGAAGAAGAAAAGGAGAGTCAGTGACCAACTGCAAGACTGATCTTGCAAAAGTCAAGGTCAACCAGATTCAGATGCGAGGTTGCGGCAGAAGTGTTGAGGAGTGAATGCGGTTCTGTTTGGAGCTCCCTTGGCACAGTGACTGTGCCTCAGCTGGCTCGTGGTGCTTTGCTTTCTGCAGCCTCTGACAGTTTTAACTGTGCCACTGTGAGGGCTGAAGTACTGTGCAAGAGCTTTTGTAACATCTGCTTGTGTTTTTCTGCCGTTCCATCCCACAGATGACATGAAGGCTGATGTCCCTCTACCTTTCCCATCATATGCAAAGAACCTGCTGATCTCCCTGTGTAAGGAGGTGCCCTTCCAAGTGAAGTGTCTGTCCTGCCGCAAGGCACTGCGCTCGCATACGGAGCTGACAGCTCATTTCAGGTGTGTAAGGCACAGCTGTCTGTAATGTCAACATCCTCACATCTGTAACAGGCAGGCAGAGCTGTCCCTAGTGCTAATGGATTTCAGGGCATCTAGCATGTGACTGCTTATTTCCTGAGCAAACTCAAAAACCTGTCCTGTTTCTGTGCCTTTTCCCCTGCCTTACCCCACACAACGCCCTGCAGGATGCCGATCGATGTCTGTAGCTCTTCTGTTAGTTTTTGTGAAAGCCCAGCAGGACTTGGTCTTTAGTCCTCTATTTCTAAGTTGGCAGCGTTTGATTTCTAGAAGGTACTGAGTCAGTAACCTAGGTGACAGTCTGAAGTGCTGCCTTTTGAAATCAGCACCTCATTGTGGTCGAAGTGCAGAGACCAGGTGGGTGTTGTGTGTTCTTGTGGCAAGCTGGTAGGTGAGCTCAAGTGTCCAGAGGCCAGTTTCCAGACACTCCTTGCTGCAGCTGCTAGGTTATGTTTCAAAGTTCAGAAACAATTCTATTTGTGCTATAACCTTTGTATTTGTAACCTGTTCTAGAACGCGCTGTCGGGATTCTGGACCTGTGGCACTGTCAAGGAAGAGTATCACCCAAGTGGCAGAGATATTCAGGACAAAAGGGTGCTGTGAAAACTGTGACCAACTGTTTGCTGACAAAAATCAGATCGCCCAGCATAAGCAAACCACTCAGCATAACGTTAAAGTTCTGGCCACGTTGGAAGAGTCCATCTTGATGTTCTGCCACATCAACGGGAAGAATAAAAAGCAGTTGTACCTGTGCCGTGCTGCGGACCAGTCGAGGCTACTGCTTAAGAGACACCTGAGTGCAGAAGAGCCCCCGGGCGAGGTGGGGGCTTCTCCTGCCAAGCACAAGAGCCCTTTCGAGGCTGAAGATGAAGACCAGGGAGCAAACCGAAGCCAAGGGAATGCCTGCAAAGCGAGAGCCTGGTTCTGTGAGTGCCTTCAGAAGTTCCTCACAGAGGAGGCTGCGGAGAAGCACATTTTGTCAGCCAACAGGATCTGTCACAAGTGTGCTGTGTGCGGGAAGCTTGCCGAGAGCTCCAGCATCATCCGCCTGCACATGAGCCGCTTCCATGGGGGAGCGCACCTGAAAAACTTCCTGCTCTGGTGCACAGCCTGCTCCGTGGACCTCTCCGGTGGAAAGGAGGATGTTATGGGGCACATCACTGAGTTTCATGGTGGACACGCTTACTACTACGAGGGAGAAGCTGTAGAAGATGAGACCCTGCCTGCAGCTCCTGGAGCGGCATGCAGCTCTGCAGGTGGAAGCGCAGCCTGTGTGCCCAGCCCCATGGGGCTGTCCCGGGCAGAGAGCCCTGTACTGGGCGGGTGGCAGTGCCGCGTCTGCGAGGAGCTGTTTGAGAGTGAGGAGCGCGTGCAGCAGCACTGCTTGTGCCTGGAGAGCCACACCTTCCACAGGTATTGCTGCCGCCTGTGCAGCAGCCACTTCCGCAAGCTGGGCACGCTGCAGCGCCACTGCCAGGAGCGCCACGGCCGGCTGGTGCCCGCCAGCTTCTTCTGCGGCCTCTGTGGGAGCCTCTTCTTTGACACGGAGGAAGAATTTCTCGCCCATTATCAGGATACCCACAGCAGGGACTACACGTTTGTGCCGGAGCGGGTGGAAGCGTCGATCAAGGAAGAGTGCTTGGTCCCACTGGAGAAAGGTCCCCTTCTCACCTGTGGCTGCCAGGCAGCTTATGTCTCCAGAATGAGCAGGAGGAATGATTCCGCGAGGTGCCAGCAAGCCATGCTGCGGAGAGGAAACTTCTTGTTCCTCTGTCGCTGCTGCCCTGCAACCACGCGGAGCCTGGCTGGCATAACCAGGCACCTCGAGAAGCACCTGCCATGGCAGTCTAAGGCAGGTATGTATTTTGTCAGATGCGGTGCCTGCCGCAGGGACTTCGACGATATTCACAGTGCCCATCAGCACTACCACATGAAACACTGCTTCCTGCAGAACCCTGACCTCTCCGGCCTGGCGTCGGACTTGGGAAGTGCAGTCTTCAGGTTCACAGCAACTGGGGCTTGTGTGCACGGAAAGCCCCACAAAAAAAAACTTCGGCTGTCTCCACCCAAGCCTCAGGAACAACCGCAGTCGTCTCCCCTGCAAGGACAGAAGAAAGAGAATTCTGCACCGTCTGATGAAGGTGCGTAGGAGTGTTTAATTTTTACCAGAGTTGTCATCTTCACTGCGCTGTTTCGGTGTTGGTACAGATCTGTGGCACGCCGTATGAGCTGGTAGCATAATTGGGTGTTAAAAGGAAGAGACGGTGAAAGAGCTCAGACAGATCTTTCCCCTAGAAAGGGAGCAGTGCTCTACAATGCACACGTGCAACAGAAACCTGTTGTCTTTGTAGGTGTAAGCGTTTGAGGCCCTGGTGGTGTTCTCTGTGTGGGCAGTACTGTCATTGTAACACCATCCTCTCTGGTTCCTTAGCTTGCCAGAAAGGTTCAGCTGAGAATTCAAGTTCTCAGGCTGTGTTAGGGTTATTACCTTGACAAGCAAATGACTTTTTTGGTTTTTTTTAAGTTTATGTTGCTTTTTCCATCCCAGACCACTCTCTGATTCTAAGAATGGCATCAGGAGTGCTGAAGGTGTAATTTGTCCAAAAACTGGAACTGTTTTTAGTTACTCATGGTGTTACAATGCTTTTGACTGAAAGGCTGATGTTTGTGTTCCCAGCTTTTGTGCAGCCCAGCAATTGACTGTCACAGACAGTTGCCAGAGTAGGGGGTTCCCAGCTGAGTATTAGATGGACTGTTATCTCTGACTGCAGTACAGCAGCTTTCTGTGCCTGCACAAAACTCTGCTGGGCTCTACCTTTGGTTGATCTCTGTGTGACCGAGTACTACTGCAGCTGATTTAAACAAAGCTGTGGACAAGTAGTGTTGTGGTGTGTAAATTTTAGCTCAGAGCAGCTCAATACGTGAATTTGCAAAAGCCTGTCATAAATTGGTGTATGTCAGCAGAGCAGAAAGGCCAACTTTAAATGCATCCATTTTATCGTTTTGAAGGTGAACTTCCTGATCTTGACTTCCTGAGTACCATGACTCACATTGTGTTGGTGGATTTGGACAACTGGGCAAGCTTATTCACCCAGCTGCCAGCTAACCTGAACCAAGGGACGTTCATCTGGGGCTTTCAAGGTAAAAGTGGATGAAGGAAACAGATGAGGTTAACAAATCTACAGAAACACTTGGACAGAGATTCAAAGACTCTGAGAGAATGAGGAACAGGAACAAGCAGTCACCAAGGGCTTGTAAGTCAGTGTCCCAGCACCGTGCAATAGGAATGTGCTTGAACTTTTCTCTTGCCCTTCTCTGATCTTGTTATTCCTTGCAGACTGTTCCAGAATTGCTGACAGCTTTAGACTCTGGCTTGTCTGCTGAGCTTGGGCTTTATCATGCTAGGCTTTCATAATGAGGACAGCCATAATGCTCAGATGATTTTCTACCTCCCAAGTCCTTGCCATCGTTGTCTCTTGTTAGTTCAAAAAGCCATGATTTTACATCTTGCACTTGAATTTTCTTCCGTCTCTGCCTCAGTCCTTAAGGGTGCCCCTGGTCATCCCGTACCATCTCTAGGCGTATCTCACCAGTAGTAGTGCAAGGTGACTGATGGAACTCACATTGTTATGGGTCTGTAAGAAAAGCTTTGTACAGCCTATGAATAGCAGCTGCTTAGCTTGGTGCTCTTCATGACGACGTGTCCACTTTGTGCTTTTTCTACTGATGTTCTGAGCATCTGCCTTTATGATAGTTTGGCCTGTGGTAGTTTGGATACTTCAGTGAAGTTTTGAAATACTGATAGTCAGAAACATACACGTAACTTCAGACTCGCAGGAATTGTCAGATGTGCTTTTCACTTCGGAAACACCGTGGCACTGCACTTCTTTACTGGAAGTTCTCAGTTCTCTCTTCCTTGAAAAGGTGATCAAAAACATCCAGAAAGATGAGTTTTGAGGTTGCACAGAAGGGCCTGTTGGTACCTGAATCTCTTGCTTCTTTTTTGATTCTTAATGACAGGCATTCTAGGTGGCTGGTGAAGGTGGAGCAAGTGTGTCTGTTAATGGAAAGTCTGAGGAGTTCCAGTAGTCAGCTGTGCCCCTGGGCCTGTAGTCTCTGATGTCTGGTGGTTAGAAGTTCTGGGGGCAAATCCTGTGCTCTTCTTTCTTACAGCTTTGTGCTTCTCAGCTTTGTGTTTTCCTCAGACATTCCTTGGCCGTTACCTTGCCCTTGCAACCTGTTGCAGATCAGTGTTTTGTTTTTTTTATGTAGCAGGTCTGTTACTCAGTTGTCTTTCTCAGCTAGTAACTCTGTGGTTTAGGATACTGTTGGGAAAATACCTGCTTTTTTACCCAGTTGTAGCTTTGTTCTGCCTATCTTCACTGTGTTAAGTGTTTGTCAGGTGTTTGTTTCAGCTGTTTTTCTGTCTTTTTACCTTATTCGTGTAATGTCAGAGTCAGGCAGGTGGAGTCTGTTGGAAATCATCTTGGGAATCACTTCTTTAAAAGCATTTCTGTTACTGTGTCAAGTTCCCAGAGCTCCTCTGCTTCTGCATCTTATCCATAACTCTGCTTACACCTGGGCAAGATACACCCTTGTGTCTGAGTGCATGTGATAGCCAGAAGAGAAGCTCTTGAGAATGAGAAGACGAAATGGGTGAGAGGCTTTGTGTAGGATCAAGTTGGCTGTTTCCCTGTTTGCTTTCTAACTCAACAGCTAAGGTTCTTTTAGTATTCTGGTTATCTGTTTATTTTAGCGTTCACACACCTCACAGGTCCTGCATCTGGGTCGAAGCAATCCCAAGCACAAATACAGGCTGGGCGGTGACTGGCTAGAAAGCAGCCTTGAGGAGAGGGACTTGGGGGTGCTGGTGGACGAGAAGCTCAACGTGAGCTGCAATGTGCACTTGCAGCCCAGAAAGCCTGCCAGATTCTGGGCTGCATCAAGAGAAGTGTGGCCAGCAGGTCGGAGGAGGTGATTCTCCCCCTCTACTCAGCTCTGGTGAGACCCCACCTGGAGTACTGCATCCAGTTCTGGAGCCCCTAGTACAAGAGGGATATGAACGTGCCGGAACGTGTCCAGAGGAGGGCCACCAGGATGATCAGAGGGCTGGAGTACCTCTCTTAGGAGGAGAGACTGAAAGAGTTTGGGCTGTTGAGTCTGGAGAAGAGAAGGCCCTGAGGTGACCTTATTGTGGCTTTTCAGTATCTGAACGGGGCCTATGAGAAAGCTAGGGAGGGACTTTTTAGGATATCAGGTAGTGACAGGACTAGGGGGAATGGAATAAAGCTGGAAGTGGGGAGATTCAGGCTGGACATGAGCAAGAAGTCCTTCACTGAGAGTGGTGAGAGCCTGGAATGGCTTGACCAGGGAGGTGGTTGAGGCCCCATCCCTGGAGGTGTTTAAGGCCAGGCTGGATGAGGCTCTCGGCAGCCTAATGTAATGTGAGGTGTCCCTGCCCATGGCAGGGGGGTTGGAACTAGATGATCCTATGATATATGATTCTATGAAATTGTCTTTAAAGCCAGATTTATCTTTGCCTCCTTGCATTTGTAACTTCATGCTGGCATTTTTGGTTTGTGGGATTTTTATTATTTTTCTTCCTAACTGTTTAGGAGGATACAGCACCTGGAAACCTCCGGTTCAGTGCAAAATTTACAATTACCTTAAGAGGATTGGATGCTTCTTTCTTCATCCCCGTTGTGGTACCAGAAGAGAAGCAGCAGACTTTGCTCTCTGTGTCCATGTAAGCTGGTTCACGTTTCTTTACTGTTGTGTCTCTGTACCCAGAGAAGAGTGACAGATGATAGTGCTTTTGGTGGCAAGTGCTGACTCCAGATGAGAGATTACTAGATTCTTCTATGTGACTTGGAAGTCAGCTAACAATAATGATAAATCTGACAGGAGCTGACTGGATTTAACCCAAATAGGATGCCAGTCGGTTATGGAGAGGAAAGGGGTTGGTTAGGAAATGAAGCAAAAAAAACCCCAGAGTTCTTGGAATTCTATTGCAGAGAGAAATGTCAGCTCCTTCCTTTCTCTTCAGGTAGCTCCAATCTAGGATCGTCTTTAAGATGCAGTTGCTTGGGTGCCAGTTTCAGAGACCCTGTTGGGCTGATCAAGAGCAGTACCTCTGTTCAGTACTCCTGGTGCTCTGGCTGGGTTAGGAGAGGTGCAGGTGAAGGAGAGCAATCTGAGATGCCATGAGAACTCTAGAGCCTTAATGTAGTGCTTTATCAGTTAGACACAACTGCTTGAGAAGCTAATGACACAAAACAACTCCTGTTTTGACACAGGGTTTGTATACCAAATTATGCTCTTGTATTTTTAAAGTGTCAGTTAAAGCTGTGCAGAGATGACTTGTGTTACCTGGAGATGGGTTTGAAGTGCTGCTTTTCAGGAGTTTGTCCTCCTGCACTGTTCTGTCAGCCATTTCCTCTACCCGTTGTCATGCACGGTCATACTGTGTCAGACTGTTGAAGTAATTCCTGTCGTTGTGGTGCAGTCTTCATTGGGCCACAGAAGCAGAGGAGAGTTGCTGCAGAAGGCTTTCCTGTAGAGCTGCATCTTGGGAAAGCTGTCCAGACGTGATGAGGTGAAGCAATGATCTCAGTTTAACACCTGTTAACTGTTTAACCCTGTTTGCATGCAGGCTGGGCGTCTGGATGAGCACCTTCCCAAGCAAATCCCTTTCACTATACTCTCTGGAGACAAAAGCTTCCTGGAATTGGAAAATCAGTTTAAGATGACCCAGCGGACAGCTCGCATCCTAAACCCCCACCACGTGGAAGGGGACATGATGTGTGCCTTGCTAAACAGCATTTCAGACACCACCAAAGGTAGAAACTAAACATTCTACACAATCCTTACCTTACCTGACTGTTCTGTCCAATAAAAAGTGAACACTTCTGCTGGTAGCACAGCCTGTTGCTAAATGTCTCTTGTGTTCTACTGGTGTTTTAGAGACAAACTGTTTGCTTGGGGCAAGCCTTGACACCAGACCTCACTCAGCATTTGCAGTCAGTCTAACGAAGTGTCCTTCTGGTATGTGTTGTTACAACAGACAGTCTGAAAGCTCCTTTCAAGATGAAGAGAGGCTGCTTAGAGTGCTCTTGGGTGCATAGTGATCCATTTATGCTCCCATCTGCTTTGCTTGATTTGGTCTGGGTCTTCAGCCCTCTTGATGCATTATTTCCCCAAATGCAGTCAGATGCCTTTTGTAACCCTCTCTGCTTCTAGTCATTGGGGTGTCTTTCACTAGTGCTGCCTGACTGGTGCATCTGTTTGGAGCAAAGAGGTCCATGGAAGCCCTGAAGTTGTCTAGGGTGCCATGTGGTGACACAGGGCATGTGGAAACGGTCACATGGGTTTGAGGTTCTCTTGTGTGCCATGTGGTGACACAGGGCATGTTGGTTTTATGCAGGATTATCAGATAGGTTTGAGCCAAATTGGTTTTGTGCAAAGGAGTACCAGAGCTGAGATGAGTTTTAATCCTGCTGAGTGTTTTAGTGTCTTGCAGTACAGTTTTCCTACAGGACGTGACACTTCTTCTTTGTAGCCCCGTTGCTGCTTTTCCTGGCTTTTAGTTGTTGTTTTAGGGGCTTGTCAATTGAGTGCCTGTTACAGAAACCTGGTTCTGAATTAGCCCTGAAATGTGCTGCTTGTCTTGATGCAGGTGTGAAGTTGTCACCTGGTGCTGCTGTTCTGCCAGGGACAGTCTAATGAAGTGCTAGCATTGAGTGGTGAATTGGCATCCATCAATTAAAGGGAAAAAGAAATACAGGATAATTAAAGGGAGTCCTGAAAAAAAAATACCTGTGGTGAGCTGTGACCACATGCTTCTGATGCAGGAAAGGTTCTGACAGTTTTCTGGCCACCCCATGCATGGGCTGGTCTGGATTTGTTGGCTGGGTTATGGAGAGGTGATTGTCAGGCAGAAGCAGCTGTACCAGTAAAATCTCCTGGCATGGTTAGCTACAGAGCTGCTGCTCTCCCCAGTGCTCTTCACTTAGCTCAGTTCCCCATGAAGCTGCAGCTAAATCATAGCATTCCCACTGTGAGTGCTGCTGTTGTAGAGCATGTTGGAGTTGCTGGGTGGACAGTTACCTTCTGATGCAGTTAGAGCTGTAACAGCATACTGATGTGGGAGGCTGCTTCTGCTGTGGGAGTTCTGTGTGTTTTGGGGAGGAAGAGATGAGGAAAGCTGTGACTTGAAAGCAGTCAGTGAGTGTGTGGGTCAGCTGAACCAGAGGGGCTTCCTTTCTGGTGCAGTTCCATGTGTGACCTCAGGATGTGAGACACTGCTGCTCCCTGCCTGGCAGCTGTGCTAGTACAGCTTTATTCCTGCTGGCTCCAAGGGGATGGCTTGGATCTGCTTTCCATACTGCAGTGTATTTCTTACATTGAGCTTGCTTTCAGAAGTTTCCTAACCTAACTCTTCTTTCAAGGTCCTTTTCTTACATTAATATGTAATTTACTTATTACAGTGATGAGCACTGCTAGGATGGCCCAAACCTTAACTTGCTGGCTGGTCATTGAGCATCTCACTTAATTTAGAATAAAAAAAAAAAACCCAAACAAAACTTCTGACCAACAGAAAAACCACATAAAAACACAAACAAAAACCCCCAGCCCAAACCAACAACAGCAAAACCTCTAATAAGTAATAGAATTGTCTTGAGCTGATCTCAGTCTCCTTCTCCAGTCATGGTCATCAGGGAGAACCCAGATAATGAGAAAAGTACCTCGGTCTGCTGTTCCTGTATGAAACCAGAATATTAGAAACCTCCTTTGCCACGACAGGCTTGTGTGCACCCTGTAGCATGGTGGTGGCTGCCCTGCCAGGAGTCCGTGCAGCGCTTCAGGAGAAGCTGAGGCTGCTGCGCGGTGCCCTCGTCACACGGTGCAGCAGCAGCCAGCCTTGGTGCGGTCCGCAGTGCTGCAGTGCTGAGCTGGGCAGTCAGGCTGTGTGTGTCAGGCTGCTCTGACCTGCTGTCTTCTTACAGAGGTCCAGCTCCAGCTCCCTTGTGACTTTCTCGAGCCTATGGCTGTTACTCTAGAGGGAGAAACGAATAAGAAACAGTTACGACGTGGAATTATGTTGAAAAAATTTAAGGCAGTTGTGGGTGTTGGATGAGCTTAAACATGTAAAAGCTGTTTCCCTGCTTGGATTGTGGCAGTCTTCCACAGTTGCCACAGCTGCCCTTGGGAAGTGTTTCAGTGTGTCAGCAGGACTGCTGTAGCAGATGTAGTGCATGCATGGATTGTGGAATAAGTAACGCTTCCTGTGTGCTGCAGTAGGTCTTCAGCAGCATGGTGCCTTCAGGTTACCGTTTGCTGCCATGGATGCCTGAGTTCCCTCAGAGGTATGAAAAGAGTAGGCGAGAGGCTCGTGTTCCGGATACTTGCTTTGTGTCTGCTGCTGAAGCTGAGGTTGTCAGGACAGGTGTGTTGAGTTGGTTTGTGCAGAAGGCATGATGTGTGTGAATGGAGTGGTTTGAGAAGGGAAGGGGAGCCTCCAGTGTGATTGCCTTGCCTGTCTTGACCCTTCAGTGTCATGACTGTGCTGCTACAGCTTACACCTCTCATGAGTGTTGAGCGATGTCAAGGACGGCAGAGCTGTGGCAGATTAGGGATCGTCACACCCATCCTGACACGGACAGGAATGCCTCAGCTCAGGTCACGAAAGGGACTTGTGTGAGTTGATGGCTTTAGCTTAACTGATTCTCACAGCCAGATCCTTTACTGACTGAGCTGTTCGAGGGAAACACATCTTTTAATTAGAAAAGGATTAGAATCTGTGAGTATTCCTTCTTTCTTTTAAAGAGCCAGCCTGTCTCATGACTGTCAGAGTCGATGGTGTAGTGCATGACCATGTGTGCTGCCAGAGGCAGAGCCACCCACAAAGCAGACAGCAGCCACCTGAAGGTGTGGATTTACTGCAGTTTAATCTGCTCTCCTGGCACAGTAAAATGACAGATTCACATGTCAATCAGGAATATCCTGCTGCACAACTAGCCAGGCTGAGTAGGAAGAAATGACCCAGAATATACACACGCTCAGGAAAGGAAAATTCCCCCATGGGTGCCTCATGTATATCCAGGTACCCTCATCAGGGAGCAGTGAGGGCTGGTGCTGAAGGAGGGCAGAAGGTCTGACTGCCAGGGTGGATGTAGTTAGAAGAGGTTGGGGAATTGAGAGCTTACTCTATTTAGACATCACTTGCAGGAAGAGCCAGAGTATTCGTCTTCTCAGATAACTGCTGCCTCATTTCTAGCGTACCTTTGTAGGGCTGAGCTAGACTGTGATACTTGAGTAGTCTCTGATTTTGCAGGTGAAACTGTTTTCAGGAAACTGGGATAGAGAATGACCTATTGTAGGCCTAGGCTTTTTGTCTATGGTATTAGAGAAAAACAAAACAAGATAGGAGTCTGACAACTTGTGCACACTGCATGTTCAGAGGAGAGGAGTGCAGGTTCAGGGCCAAGTATCGAGCCACATGCTTGCCTGCCACTGGATTTCGTTTCACTGCTAAGGATGCCTGTGCGTGTTGTCAGTCACAGGATCAGAGGATGTTGGGAGTCAGAAGGGACCTCTGGAGGTCGTTGGGTCCGACCCCCCTGCCAGAGCAGGACCGTAGAGTCTAGCACAGGGACGCATCCAGATGGGTCTTGAGATTCTCCAGCAGAAGAGACTCCACGGCTTCTCTGGGGGGCCTGTTCCACTGCTTTGTGACCCTCATGGTGAGGAAGTTCTTCCTTGTGTTGGGGTGGAACCTCCTGTGCTGTAGTTGATATCCATTGGTCCTTATCCTGTCACGGGATGGAACTGAGAGGACCCCGTCCACTTCCTCTTTGTACCCAGCCCTCAGATGTTTATAAATATTTATTAAATCCCTTAGTCTTCTCCTCTCCAGACTAAGAAGCCCCAGGGCTCTCAGCCTCTTTTCATAGGGCCATGCTCCAGTCCCTTCAGCATCCTGGTAGCCCTTGTTTGGACTCTCTTGAGTACACCCCTGTTCGTCTTGAACTGGGGAGCCCAAAACTGGATGCAATATTCCAGGTGTGTCCTCACTAGGGTGGAGGGGGAGGAGAACCTGCCTGGATCTGCTGGACACCCACCTCTTAATGTACCCCAGGATCCCATTGGCCCTCTTGGCCACCAGGGCACATTGCTGTCCCATGGACAAGTTCTTGTCCACCAGGACTCCCAGGTCCTTCTCCACAGGACTGGTCCCTATCAGATCACCTCCTAACCTGTACTAGTGCAGTTAATTATTCCTTCCTGTGTCATGTCATACCATTCCTGCTTTCGTCTTCCCTCCTTTTAATTAGCAATTGCTCCTGGAGCATTGCTTTAGAAATAAAACCGGAGCCTCTCTCTGGGTGTTAAGGTACTTTGAGATACTATTGCTAAATAAGAATTTCTAGGGACTGAGAACAGAATTTCCACCCTTTGCTGTGGGAGGTGGTTCTGTGTGGTCCTTGATCACTGTTTTCTTTAGAATCAGCTGGTATCAGGATTGTAACTCCCAAGTTCATTTCAGAGGCCATGAGGCTTGCTGCTTTGAGGGCTTGTTTTCATAGTAACAGACTACATGTAAAGAGCTGTAAAAATTATTAAAAGAGTGGAAGATCTTCCATGTGAGGAGAGACTGAGGGAGCTGAGTCTCTTTAGCTTGGAGGAGGCATAGGAGGTTCTGTGTAGACATGAAGAGGATTTTTTTTCATTGTGGGGGTGATGGAACACTGGAGCGGGCTGCCTGGGGGGGTTGTGGAGTTGCTTTTTCTGGAGATATTCATGACCCTCCTGGATGAGTTCCTGTGTGACCTGGTAGAGGTGAGCCTGCTCTGGCAGAGGGTTTGGACTAGATCTGTTGTGGTCCCTTCCAACCCTTAGCGTTCTGTTATCTTTCCGTCGTGCTGCACTTGAATTGACAGGAAAATGAGTGTTGGTAGGGAGATATGTCTAGAGTGCAGCCTCAGTTGGCGTTGAGGAAGAGAAATTTTGTCTGTGTGTGAACCTTCAGCAGGCAGTATCTTTGCTTTTACAGATGATGTTACCTTAATGAAGAAGGAAAGATGAGAGCAACAACTGTTGGAGAGGACTATGTGGGGAGTATCGTCCAGAGATACACTAAAGAATGAATCAAGGGAAGGATTCTGCAAGGCAAGGAATAGTATCTTCAAGGCAGCAGGATCACACGTACAGAACTCTATAGCCGGTGAAGGCAGGGTTAGGGTGCTGAGTAAAGGTTCTGGCTAACTACATACTGGGATCCTGAATGAAGTAACTTTAATGGTATCCTCAAGATAGTACTAAAGCGTCAGCCGTGAGCTATGAAGGGTCAGTGGCTGGAGAGAGAGTGAGCTCAGGGTGACGGTCATGTGACACGTCGGGATGTGAAACAGGCACGGTGGATTCAGAGTTACAGAAGGAACGGTGAAGCTGTGGTGGGAGACTGCGATAGGGAGGGGTTTGAAGCAGGGTGGTGATTAGGGAGGTGGCAGCTGAGGATGCCCAAAAAGAGAATCAGCTACAGGGAGCAGCTGAGCTGCCCGCAGGGCTCAGCATTATCCAGGTTCTGGCTGGGGTGCTTTGATGCCAGGACAAAGGGTGGCACTTGCGCTCTGTGACAGGTCACTGCTGGCTTCCCAGGATTGGTTTGCATGAGAGACTCAAGAAACAGCAAAAACTCCCTCTTCTCCCATCTTTAGGGGTAATGTTTTTGATCTGAGTTCTGCATGCATCCAGAATTTGCTTTCCTTTATTTTCAGTTTTGTTCTAGCAGGAATTGGGCCATACTGAGGGGCAGCAATGAGCAGCACGATTTCTTGGAAAGAGTAGGTATGGTTAGAGTTTTCCAGCTGTTGTTCATTTAACAAATGATATTAGAGAGAAGGCAGTGTCTTAGGATCTCCTGGCTGAGAAACTGGGCAGTTGTTACTCCTCTCACCTCCAAGGAGCTGAGAGCTACAGAGTGTGCTAAGGACCTGAAAAAGGGAGACAGGACTTAGACTTAGCTGATCTCCCCAAATCAAATGTTCTCATTGGCTCTTCAGGAGATGCCAGCAGTACCAGGAGTATGTGCTCCTGAAGTGTGGGCTGGATGAGCAAACAGGTGGGTTGAAAACTGGCTGAATGGCCAGACATGGAACACCTGTGGCATGAAGTTTAGTTGGAGGCCAGTAACCAGCTGTGTATGCCAGGGATCAACCCTGGTTCTGGGCCTAGTTCATGTCTTCATTGAAGACCAAGATGGGGGGGACCGAGTGTACCCTCAGTCTTGGTGATGACACAAAACTGGCAGTGGTGTTTGGTAACACCAGAGGGTTCTGCCATCCAGAGGAACCTCGATGGGATAGATGGTCTAAGAGGAACCTTAGAAAGTTCAAGAAGTGCGAAGCATCCCAAGCACCAGTGGATGCTGACCAGGGATCAAGCAGCTGGGAGGCAGCTTTGCAGAAGAGGACGTGGGGATCCTGATGGACACCAAGCTGACCATGAGCCAGAAATGTGCTCTCATTGCTCAGAACAGTACGCTGGGCTGCATTATGAGGAGTGTTGGCAGTAGGTTTGAGAAAGGTGATCTGTTACCGCTCCTCAGCACTGGTAAGGCAAGGCCATCACTGTCCAGCTCTGAGCTCCCTGGTATGCCATCTTCTTGTAAATAGTTAAAAGCAGTATGAATGTAGTTCTGGGCAGCTGGCTCTGGGTGGCCCTGCTTGAGCTGGACGAGATGACCTCCAGAGGCCCCTTCCAGCCTGATCCATTCTGTGATAGTTGCATGGAGTATAGTCTTAACTGGAATCCAGGATCTCCTTGAGAGCAGAGCTGGGTCATGGGGTGTGACGTTCAGTGGAGCGCAGGGACCTGTTTCTTGGGGAAAAGCAGTCTGATGTCTTCTGACTGGCAGAGTTCATCTCTGCAGTCACATGGCCTTCCCTTTTTTCTGCAGGACAAGGGGCGAGTTCCACATGAACAGTTGTTGCTCTCCAGGCCCTAAAGGAAGCTGCATTCCTGCTCATCCCCTTGCTTGCTGCAGCATTTCTGCCTGGGGTTTTGGCCTGCAGACAGCTTTTCGTCTGACTCTTCACAGTCTTATCCCTGATTCCTATAGAGGTATATCCAAACACCTAAAATTCTCTTATCTACTGCTTTTTATGCCTTCGCTCTATAGGCTTAGGGAGGGTAGAGGGGAGCACTGAGGACAAGCACAGCCATGATTTTGGGCTTGAGTAGGGAAACTGTCAGTGTAATTGGAGACACTGACGAGTCCTTGCATTTAAAATTCCTAATGCAGGTTTGACTGTTAGCTTTTTGATAATGTACCTTTCACTAAGTCAGGTTTCATAGAACCCAGCAGCTGCCTTCCTGGGAAGCTGGGTGTGCATGCATGCAGGTAGGCCTCAGTAATGAGCCGTGAAGGCAGTGTAGCTGCTCACACTGAATATGCTCAGAACCACACTTCCCTATGGACTGATTGCTCTTCCCCATCAGCACTGATTATTTTCAGGTGTCATAGTTTCTGGCAGGGGAATGGTCATGTCTTTAACTATGCTTTATGCAAACCTGTTCTCTGTGATCTTGTGGCTGTGAAGTAGTGGTTGGTTATTGCCTGTTAGGCGCAGAGCTCAGTCCTGAGGCAGGCAGATTGCTTTCCAATTGTGTCAGGGTTTTGCTGGTGCCTGTGTTGCAGCAGCACTGTGTGCTCTTGTCACCCGATGGTGTGTTTAGGGCAACTAGCAGCAGGCTTCAGCCAGGTGACACCTGCATTAATGCAGGAGTTAAATCCTAAACTTTACTAAAATAGCTCTGTCTACAAATCCTGGTTCAGCATTCATGGCTGTCTTGGCAGTGAAGCCAGCTTAGCTCCTGCTGTGTGCTGCTTGGAAACACGAGGGCCAGGTCAGCCTGCTGCCCGTGCCACCTAGCTGATGGCCGGTACTGTGAGACCACAGCACAGAGAGCATTTCCCAACACAGCAGTGCCCTGTAGCATAATGAATGTCTCATATCACTCACTGCCCTGCTTCTTTTTAACCGGCTGAGTTACAAACATAGGGAGGGTGTGGGGGAGCAGCGCTGAACAGACACCCGACACACAAACCACAAACCCATACCTTGAGCACAGCAGGCCGTACTAGGCACTAAACCATGTCTGCTGTTCTGGAGCTAGAGCCAGCTTCATGAAGAGCTCTTTTAGAAAGGGAAAGAGTGGAGATTTGACTGGGCTGGCCCTAGGAGCAGGCAGGGTAGACAAAGTGTACAGAGGTTGGAACAACACCTATTGAAATGCACTGCTCAGTGCAGCTACAGCACTCCTCTGCTCAAATGTGATGTGTTTGAGGCATTGGCACAGGCTGCTCAGGGAGGTGGTAGAGGCGTTCTCTGGAGGCATTCAAGGAACGTGTGGCCATGGCACTTGGGGATGTGGTTCACTGGCCATGGTGGGGTTGGGCTGATGGTTGGATTCCGTGGTCTTGGAGATCTTTTTGAACCAAATCAATTCTATCGTTCTCTTGAAGCAGCAAAATCAAGAGTTAAGACCAGGTGTAGGCAGAGATACGTTGCAGAGCTTCCCATAATGAAATCCTCATGAGTCAAGTCTGGCTTTAATTACAAAAAAGTGGATGCAAGAGATAAAAACAGGAGCTTCTGCAGCTACTTCTTTTGGTGTCTTTAAAATATAACATTGAAGGAGTCTGCCTGTAGAGTTTGGGGAGAAGGGAAAGAAGGTAGCTGAAAAATAACTCTCTTTGCGTTGCTTTCTTAAACTACCACTGCAAAATATTTCTGTCCTGATGGCCAGCTCCTAGCAAGGGCCTTCAAACCCAGGTGTTGTCCAGTAAGAGCAATGCGAGGTGGGACTGCTAACGGCTTGGATTATAAGTGATGTGTAATTTGTGTTGCGTTTGCATTTAAGGTTCAGATAGTGAAGAGGATGAAGATATTGAACTGACCAAGAAGAGAAGCTTAGAAGACGGAAAGAAATTGCAAGGTGGTCTGTTAATTGCTGCCTTTCTGTGTTGGGGAATGCTCTTAGTTGAGCCGGACACAGACACTGAATTTGCAGTGGGTTTTACAGCAAGACACCTCTTAGGAATTCTCTCTAAACACATTGGGCAGTTTTGAGCTGCTAAGATGACAAATGAGTGGCAAACAACTGTTTCCTAACCTGCAGCGTGCCAGCAGACCCAAAATCTATTTTACTGCCACACCCAGAGGCCTCCCAACTCTTTCCCTTCTCCCTACCTGAGGGTCTACCCAAAATGCCCAGGGCTCATTCTTCCTCCCCCGGTGAAAGGCTAGTCTCAGTCTGGCCAGGTCTGAGACTGCCTCCCCACCTCCTTTCTCCTCCTGGCATTAGGCCTAGACAGGCCTAAGAGGCCTTGAGATATTCTTGCACTGTTACCCGATAAGAGAGCATCTCCCACACTGAGCAGAGAGCGAAGGAAGAGGAAGTGAAGGACTTTGCAGATGGATTTATAGGCTGCAGGATTTATGGGTAGAAATACGCTCTTTCCTGTGTCCACCTTACTGCGTTGGACACTTGGGACACGTGTTGCAAAGATGACATAAAACAGGAGGGGAAATTCCTTCATTCTGGTCTTCTACCTTTGTTTTGCCCACAGAAGTAATATGATGCTTTATGCAGTGCTATTGGTGCAGTTGTGTCTGACAGGTTATCAGCCACAGCTGGACATTGTAATTAGTGCTTTGTGTTTCTACAGAGCAAGATGCAGAGCTGGAAGAAGCTCTCAAGAGAAGCCTTGAGGAGATGTGAATGAAGATCCTTCAGTACACTGACCCCTTGCCATCACAGCTGCTTACCACAGGAGCTGGTTTGTGTATTACTAAAGGTTGGGAACACCACTTCAGACCCACGTCGGTATCTTGAGTTGCTGGATTTGTGATCTGATGTCCTGTGCCACGCTGGGGAATGCCTGCAGCTTATGCATGTCTGCTGCAGATATGTTGTGTGACATCCAAGGACATTTCAGCCTTTTTTCTGTTTCTAGGCCTGATGGCCCAAGTCTCTCTGGCCTGGCTGTTGAAGTTGTTGCCTGGTTCATAGGCTGGTCTCACTGGGGGGGTTCAGTTGCTGTTCACCGTGGGTTTTTTAATTGGTTCTTGTGTTTAGTTTTTCTGTCACAAAATGTCATTGTCTTTATTTGCTTTTCCACATGTTCTTGGAAGCAGTTAAACTCCAGTTGTCTTGGATTGGCCTGGCTGACCTTGATACAAAGAGAAGCTTTAGATCCCAGCTTTGTAACCTTTACGAGAGAGCCTAACTCTTGCCTGAGGCCAGGCTCAGCTTTAGTTTGTCTATGGCCTGTTGCTTGCACGTGTCAGGATGAGGGCCTCCCGGTTAGTCTGTTAGCTGTATGTTTATGATGTGTGTTTTTTCAGTGGTAGCACAGGGGAGTATTGGATTTGATGGCTGGAAGTTTGCCAGGTGTGGTTCATCTCCTCCATCTGAGGCTACAAGAACTCTTCATGGGGCAGAAGCTTTCTAGTTTTGGTGTGGGATGGGTGTGAGAGGAGCTGTGCTTACTGCTGTATGCTTTCATCTCTAATGGAGAGGGAAGCCTTGGATGAATGACTGGGGATGTGTTCATGATTTTTGTACTGTTCTTATTTTAAGTTGAGCCATTATTTTTGTGTTTAAAATTGTTATCAGTGCCACCCTTCGTTTAAAAATGCCTGTGCAGCATCCCCAGCCTATTGCCTGCAGTGAAGGTAAGAGAAGGCCAGGCTGATGCTTCGGTTGTTTTCAAAATTATTACCAATAACCTATCAGTTTGCTTCTAGCTGCTGCAAACAAAACTGTCACGGAAACAAATACTTGGTGTGGAGAGTAAGACGAGGCCAAGGCAGGATCAGTGTGTTTTCTCCCTCTACGCTCCTAACAGTCTGGATAGTGGCAGGTGGCACCATGGTTAGAAAAGCTGGAAGTAGCTCTAGTCATGGCTGTGATGGAATTGCCACCTCTGAAACGAGCAGAACAGGTAAGAGCCTGGGTACCTCAGTGCTCACTAGCACCCACACCACCAGGAAGAACTGCTCCAAGGCCAGAGAACGCTGCAAATGGTTCTAGTGCATTTGACTTGGCACCCAGGTGCTAGAGAGTGAGCAATACCTCTGGATGCTTCTCCCCTGTGCCTCCTGCTGTCTCACTGCAGACCTTCTGTTGAAAGCTGAGTGTGTAGCTGACAGTGCTGCTGAAGATGATTCTGGAAGATTTGGCCTTACCCTTAGCTACTTACTGCCTCAATTGTCTCCCAGAGACGAGCTTGTATCTTCCCAGCCCAGTCATTGTTCTTTTGGAAATGTGGTGAGAGCTGCCCGGTTCCATACCCAGCTAGAAACGAGAGGGGAGAGGAAGGCAGCGAGCCCCTCAGAGCAGGACAGGCAGCTGCCATGGTCCTTCCCAGTCCCTGAAGGGGGCAACGCGCTTGGCTGCGCAGGCAGTCGCCTTGAGGCTTGTGCCAGACCTTTTGTGCTTTTTCAAAAGGCATTTTGGTTCCGTGGTTTGTGCCACCTCGGCTGCTGGGGTTCAACCGTTGCCAGTTTGCTGTCAGAGGGTAAATCCTGTGTGGGGCATTTGGACACAACTGCAGCTGTTCTGTGCCTGTGTTTACCTGCAGCTCCTGCCTGCATGGGATTAAATGTTTGTGGAAGGACGGACATGGTCACTGCTGTTCAGCTATTCTCATTTCTGATTTTAAACCCAATGTAACTGGTATTATAAATTGGCATGGGAAGAATAGAAGAATTCTAGGGAAAAAATGGGTGCAAACTGTCTCCTGGCTACCAATGGTTGTTTGGCATGGGTTCTAATTATCTTCTGCAAAGACTGTAAAGAGATAGATGGAACGATTCTTCAACTGAAGTTCTTTCCATGAGCTGACAGACAACAAGCCGTATTTATGCAGCTACATAGAAATCATAAAACTCAGGCCATTAGTTTGATGAGAGTTCTTGGGAGATGATACCATTCTGAATGGACAAGCCTGAGAAAACAGCTATTTGGAATCACAGCAGGAGAGCACACAGAACAGTATCCCTGTGCAGCCAAGGCCCTGGAGTTGAGAGCCAGTAACTGGCCTATCAGAGCTGCAGGGTATCTGCCCCAGCCTGGGCTTCGGGCGTAAGCGGATTGGGTCTGAGGTGCTCATGGCTGTGGCAAGTGAAGCGTGTGAGGGAGCTGCATTGCTGGGAACAAAGCTCCCAGTGGAAGCTGCAGTACAGGAGATGTTGTGTCAGTGGTTTGGCAGATGGGTATAGTGGGCACTGGCAGCACGATGATATTTCATGGATTATAGCCATACGGACCCCCTCCGATAGTCTGTGGCCATAAATTGTCACCCACGAGTCCAGTAAGGGTAGTGCAAATCCTCCTGTAGCTCAAGGCTCCTTACCAGGACCAGGCAATCGATCGTCTTGGACGCATGGGCTCTTTCCTAATTCTAGTCTTGCCTCCTGTGGGTCTGAGGGTGGCCTGTAGGCTTTCGCTCTGGTGTATAGTCCCTATTTGGGTTACTTGGTGTTAGGTTGTATGTTAGGAAGCACTTTCTCATGGAAAGGGTAATCAGGGTAATCAGACTCTGGAATGGACTGCCCAGGGAGGTGGTGGAGTCACTGTCCCTGGAGGTGTTTAAGGACAGATTAGATGTGGTCTGGTTGATGGGGTGATGTTAGGTCGTAGGCTGGGCCTGGTGATCTCAGAGGTCTGTTCCAGCCTCAGTATTCTGCGATTTCACAGCCAGGACAGTTTGCACAATTAACTAAACTCATAAAGTATCTCAGGATGACATTTCGAACATGTATCCCAAAATTAGGGTCAGTATCTTTTATCGTAGTTGTAATAAGAGCAACTTACTCATTCTTGTCACATAGTACAAACCTTGCTTTGGTGGCTTGTTTCACTGCCTGTGGGACTGCATGTGTTATTTACCCACTACTCTAAATCAAATGCGCTAAAAGCAGTGTGTGATTGAAATTGTCTTTAGAGTTTCTCTTATGGTGGGGGCCCCAGCGCTGGAGGCAGTACTACAGATGTGGTCAGAGCCGAGCAGAGGGGCAGAATCCTCTCCCTCTGTTGACGTTCTCTGTGCTCTCGATGCAGCTCAGCACACAGCTGCCTGCTAGGCTGCCAGCCACCATTGCTGGCTGCTGGGGAGTTTGTCACCAAATGACCCCCCCCCATGCCTTGTCCAAGAGAGAAAGCTGCTGCCAGCCTCGGTGTGCCTCCCCTGGCTTCAGGGTCACGCTGCTGTTGTCAGGGCGAGGCGCCTGAGGACAGCCGCAGGGGGGCAGCTGTGGCTCTCTCTCTGCCTGGTGGGTGCAGGGGGATAGAGGGGTAACGGCAGCCAGCGCCTGTCCTGCTCCGGCCTGCCCCCGCCTGTGCGAGGGCTGTGCCGAGCCGCTCCCTACCCGTGT
>VXBD01010896.1:44445-62529 GCA_013399975.1 Indicator maculatus | reverse complement strand
AACTGGGCATGGGTGGGGAGCGCGGCGGGGGCCCGGGGAAGCCTTTCGCGGCGGGGCGGCGGCGGGGGCGGCATGGGGTCGAGGCTTCCCGGCGTGACGGGAGAAGAAAGGTTTCCTTTCCATCGCGGGGGGCTTTAAAAATGGCAGCTGATGCTCACTGGTGAAATCGCGCGGCCACGATATTCACAGAAATATGAAGACGTCCCTGAATGTGCGGAAACAGGCGGAGAAAGCGCACACGGCTTTGGGGGTGGCTCCTCTTTACAGCGGACAGGGTAGCTGTAGCGAGCCGGGCGGTGGTCTGCGGGCGGTGACCTGTGGACAGGGCCCCGCTGCACAGCCCGGCCCGCTGCTGCCGGGCAGGTGTTTTATCAGGAAAACATAGCCTGAAACGCGCTGTCACCGGCGCTCTCGGAGGCTCCTGCAAAGCCCGAGCCGTGGTGCTGGGTCCTGGTGTGGGAGGCTGCTTTTCGCCTTTAACCTCTGCATGTTTCGGCTGCAAGTGTGCTCTTTGGCCGTACTGCTGCCCATCTCCTCGCTGAACTGCACTGTTGTGTGCACAGTGTTGCATTCTGAGGTTTTGCTGCATTTTTCCAAAGCAATTGCAAACGTGATGAGTGTTTCGTCGTTGTGCCAAGGTGTGTCCTTGTCCTCTGCTGCTGCTTGGTGTTCCTCAAATAGTTCCGTTTGGGTTGGGGGTTTTTTTTGTTTGTTTGTTGTTGTTTGTTTGGTTTTTTTCCCCCAGTTCAGCTGCCGTGAGAGACAATTCTTTGGCTCTAACCATCTTCCTTGTTCTCTCAGCTCTGTCTAATTACACCATGGCTTTTCTGAGGTGGATGGATGCACAGGGTGCTGTGGATACGCCACTGATTCATCTCTTGTTTCAACACACCCTTACCTTCATTACAGCTGCATATTGATCAGTGGCTTCCACAGCACCTCCCAGTGTGTTTCTAGGACTTTCCTGTAATTAAAAGAGCTCTGTGGGACACAGGAGTTGTGGTTTTCCTCTTTCGGCCCGTGTTGGTTTGCATTATTCCGGAGTCGGCTTTATGTGCTGTAGCGTTAGCCTTTCACTTAGCTTGATTAAATCTCCTTGAAGTCCTGCAGACTTCTGTGGGTTTGACTAAACAAAATCCTTGTCTGTAAACAAGTCTTGCTGCTCATATCCAGGTCTAGCAGGTGAATATGTGAGAATGAAACAAGCAGCAGGACACACAGAAATAGGTTCCAAATCTGCTGAGGAAACCCAAAACAAAGCAGAGAGTGTGGTAAACCAGAAATTAAACTTCTCAGTCTGCTGTGGCTCTTTCCAGCAGGTATAGTGCTAAGTGAGGGACAGTTACCAAAATAAGAGCCCAACTCTTTTTATTGAAGTCACTGAATTTGGTGTTTGTTTTAGTGTTTTTTTCCATGCACAGCTAGTCGGCATGCCTCATTTCAAAGTTACTGGAATCACAGGAGAAAGATCTGCCACGCTTCTTTTTTCGCCAGCTGGTTTAGCATAGCTGCAGACCACTGAGATGTTGCTTGTAATTAAAGTGAACGTTTGTCCAAGTGAACTACAGCTTTTAATCAAATTCCTCAGCAGTTCTCAGTTCTCAAATGGGTTACAATTGTCCAAACCCCATGGCAGCCCTTATCACTTCAGCTGTGCTCTGGTTTGAGCAGCCTTCTCCCCTCTCCCTTCCTTTCCACCACAGAGCTACTTTTCTGACAGTAGCAGGGTGCGTTGTACCTGCCTGCTAGGTGTTTGCAGCGGGGCTTTCTCCTGCAGCGAAAGTGGGCAGGACTGGGGGGTTTGTTTGGCTGCTGGGGAGCAAGCCTCTGGCAGGGCCAACAAGGGTGGTAACCTTGTAAGGGCAAGAGCTTGGATCTTTCTAGTGAATGCCAAGACCTCTTGGGAGCAGCTGGAAGTGAGAGCAGAGTCACTGTGTTCTGAGGGCTGTCTGCAGTGAACATGCAGTCCCAGGTGTATTGACAGAGAAGTCAGAGCGTTGCTGTATCGTGTTTTTGTACTTCTCCTTCCGTTCTCCTAACAATTGCATTTCTCTGCCACCATTTGTATGGCACTGGGGCCACTGAACTGAGAACAGAAACTCAGTTTAAGCAGCAGAGGACACCAGGGTGAAACTTCTGGTTTGTGTCTGTCTGGTGTCCTCAGCCCTGTTTCAGGAAAAAAGCTGCACCATCCTCAGGTGTTTCCCATTTCCTTTGAGAGCTCCTCCATACCTTCAGCACCAGGCTTTTAGCAGTGAGCTGTGTGAGTCAGGCAGTAAAGGACAGAGTCACTGCAGCTGTCCTAAGAAAGCCAGTACTGAGTTTCTCATCTGGAAACAAAAGCCTGGGCACCATGGTCCACCTGTTCGTCTGCTTATCTGAATGGTATGTGGGGGAAAGGGCTCACAGAGCTCAGCAGTAAGCAACAGGGGGTTCCAGTCTTGGGCAGTGCCTGGAGTGTTTCGTTCATGTTCCAAGCACCAAATACACTCACAGTAAAAATATGGTTGGGAGATGCACCTGGTAGATAAAGATGGTGGTGGGCATGGATACCAGCATGGTGTATTCTTCTCTTGGCCCTCGAGTTCTCAGCCCTTTGAGCCTTGCATTGTGTTTCCATGTGTTGCCCTGGCAGTCACCTCTTACCTCTTTTGCTCTCCCTCACCCCAGGAAAGTAAAGATTTGCACAAACCTGTGAAGTTGAAGTGTGTTTTAGGAAAGCAGCCATGAGAGCTGCCCAGGTGTGGACCTGACCCTCCTGCAGGAATGCAGGGAAAGCTGTGCAGGGTCTCCTGGGCTGTTGCCTGTGGGCTGGCAGGAGCTGGTGGCAGCCAGAGCCAGGTGGCCAGAGGCCTTGGTGGCAGCCAGGGCAGTAAAACAGCATGAGGCAGTGGTGGGTGTCTCACCTTGATAAAGCCCCCTACCGTCTTCTCTGGAGCACTCTTTTCCTGAGGCTGGTGTCAGTGGTTTCGTTAGGTTTTTGTCGGGTTTTTGATATGAGAGCACTGCTCTGATAGGATCCCACCTGTGGTTTTAACCCCTCTGTGATCCAGATCCCTAGCAGCCACAGCTGCCCAGTTCCTCTGCTTCCCTCTCTTGCCTTTGTCAGGCCATTTCCCCTCATCTTCTCCTAGGTGTGTAACTGCTGCCCCTCCGTCGCCAGCGTTAGCATGCTGTGCTGCCCCTCTGCCCTCCAGAGAGTTTCTTTGTGAGGCTCGCTGAAACCCGTCATGCTGCCAATAATGGGCAAGATGGAAATTTTTAGAAGGGACAGCAGACAGGTGAGGGAGTCCTGATCTGCTGCTTCCCTGGCCCTTTGCCCTGCTGGCAGGAGCTGCCGTGCCTCTCCTGTGCGCTGCTAGGCAGTGCTGGGGTACATGAGAGTGATGTTGGTGGCAGCAAATAGCCCCACACTGAAGTGCCAGTGGGTCTGAGCTGTGTGGCGCTCTGTACTGCAGTGGAAAAGCGCTTACGATAATCCCTATGAAGCAATTACTCCAAATTAAATAGCTGTCAAGATTGGGTTCTGGCTTCCTGTACAAGGATATCAGCTGAGGCTCTAATTGGTAAATGATGGGGTTTTGTGTTATACAACTATTAGTACTGATAATTAGTCTTTTGGGTTCTCCATCAAATACCAGTGAGGAAAGAGTGATGTTTCAGCCCCAGTCTTTAGGACTGCACCAGCTCAGGATGCATCTCTGTAATGCAGTTCTCCCACATTATTCTCAGGACCCAGCAGTGCCTGTGAAAACCGGGGCCTGATCCATCAGTTTTTCAGTCAGTGCAGTCATGTACTGAGTCTGATGTAAAAACACAGCCAAGACTGAAATTCTGCGCTTGCACGTTTTCATCTGAAGCCTTCCAGTGCCCACAATGCATTTGTAAATGGTAACAGAACTAGTTTGTGGCAGGGGCATGGAGAGGCGTTTATGGAAATAGTGCTAGACTTCCTAAATTACAAAGAGCAGACGTCTCAGGCACCGAGTGGCCCCACCTGCTTCTTTGCTTTTACTAACCAATGCAAAATAGTAATTACAAGGACTTGCTCTTGGCAAGAATTTGCATTGCATTGCCTTGTCCCACTCCTCCTCAGAATGAACATTAAAGGCAAGGCCTGGAGTCTGTGCTTTCATTGACTAAATTAGGTTAACTACTTTGTAAAACAGGATTATTTGTGAGCACGCTGCTTGTGAAGTCTGACTATTTATATCCTCAGATGCTCTTCTTCTGCCTTCTTTTACCCTCGTTTCCTCCTGCTGCTCCCTAAAGTTTTCTGCACTCAGCCAGGCTCTGGGGAAGGAGCAGCAGCCCCGTCTCTCTCTCACACGAGCAGCACTGAGACATCGCTCTCTTGGGGTCGTGTCCAGTAATGTTCAAGAGTGCAAAGCATCTGAGAGCCTTCACAGTGTTTGGGTTTGTTTCCCCTTTTCTGGCCAGGATTTTTCAACAGGTGAGGATAGATGTTCCCTCCTGCTTGCAGCAGCCAGACCTCCCAGGCTGTGTCGAAAGCATCAGAACTCATCAGCCGGGTTCAGATGATGTTCCGCTGTCTGCCGGTGCAGAGTTGATGCTGCTGGCGTAACTCTTGCAGCCAGCTGCAGATTGCAGGCTCTCTGAGAGCCCTTACCTGCAAGCCTCCAGGACAAAGCCAAGGCAGGGGCAGGTTTCCCTCTGGTCCTCAAAGCAGACAGTTCCCAAATGTGCTTTTCTGCATTACTCAGATGAATGCAAGAGCCTCCTCCTTAAAACCATGGCAGGGAATAGGGAACTGCACCAGGATATCTGATGTGGCATTTTCACCCTGCCCATGGCCAGAAGGGCATGCAGCTTGTGCCGTGAGGAGGAGGGCAGGCTGCAGGTACACAGCCATGCAGCTCACTAAGTTCCCAGGGAGAGCAGGGGCTTGAGCTTTGCCTTTGCCCCCACCACATGGTGTGAGTGATGCTGAAGCACAGCAGATAGGACTGGAGCAGGGTTCCTGTTTTGGGGGGAACTGAGTTTCTTGCTTCCCCCATCAACAGGAGCTGCTCCCACAGAAGCTTCCTGTCTGTGTGAACGGCAGAGCATGGCTCCGTGGGAGACACCAGTGACCGTGAGAGAGGCTGGTGGGGAAGGCCTTGCATGTTAATAAGTGTGTGAGCTTTGTCCCTCCTGCTGTTTGTCTCGGGAAAGAAGCCATTCAGCTAAGGTGGTGCTGGAGGTCTCTCGGGTGTTTGTAGGAGTTTGGGGGCGGCAGGGGAACCGGCCCCTTTCTGGCCTCTGTCCCCGTAGCTGCAGCCTTTTCCCCTAAGTTTCCTGACAGGGACTCAGTGTCTGTTTCTCTTCCCAGCGCAGCAGCTGACAATAGTTGCCAGTTAAGCTGCAGAATTTCTGCCGTGGGGCTCTGGAGGTCCAGAATGACTGCAGAGTAGTATGGAAAAGCACTGACAGTGAAATCAAACATCAAATTACTGTTATTTGGGGTGTTTCCACCCATTGATTTGTTTTTTTAAATTATATTGAGCCTTGAATAGTGCAGCTAAGATGTAAGAGAGGTTATGCAGTCTAGGAGTCTGCCCCTTGGATAATTAAACCTGGCCTGTACTGGTTAAGCTGCTGTGTAAGGAAGTAGTCCTTGGAAGCTCTTCTATCGTTTAACCCTTCTGTTTCGTTCAACCACCTTCAGGGTAGAGGCTTTCCGAGACGCAGCATCTGCTATGGAGCAAGAGAAAGAGATCCTGCTAGAAATGATCCACAATATACAGAACAGCCAGGACATGAGGCACATCAGCGAAGGTGAGCAGCTGCCTTGCTACCCCCTCCCAACTGACCCAAAGTCAAACATGCTGTAGGGAGCAGCTCTGAGAGTGCCACTGGAACCAGCAAGGGCTGTAGAAGGGCCATCAGCTCCCCTGGGATCACCTCCTTGTTGTCTGTGTGAAGTCAGAGCATGCTCAGGGGGATGGTCTTGTATGGCTGTCACTGCTCTGTGAAAGCTACGCTGGGCTCAATCACTGTCCACATTCAGAGTCAACACAGTTCCTGTCAGGGAGAATGGTTCATTGTAATGATGATGACCCAGTGTAGCTGAAACCCAGCACTTAATGGCTTTGAGTACTGGGCAGGCATGGGTGCTGCCCCAGAACCCTGTGAGATGATTGCTGTGGTTTGTGAGTGCCTTTGGCCCTGTTGCCCACATCTGTGTGGTTTATAGGGAGAGCTTTACCTGGCTGCTTCAAAGGCTCCCTGAGAGCCTGCCTGTCAGGTGTGTCGTGTCACAGCTCAGAGGAGAATGTTTTTAGGAAACAGAACCCCCCTTTTTTCATGGTCCCCGTTTGCACCCGGCAGCTAGTCATCAGTTATCTCTTTATGCCCTTCTGGGGCGCTGTGCGAACGGCTCCCTCGCAGTGGCACAGCAGGTCTTTGGGGTGCAGGTCTGCCAGTAACTACTGATTCCTGATAACGTTGTTGGCTTTGCTTCCACGGGGCACAGCCAGCCTCCTGCCAGCAGCAGGGAAGCATTGCTTAGCTTTCCATCAGGGCTGGCAGCCTCCTTTTAAACCAGGAGACACTGCTTCCTGTGACCTGAGTAGGATTTGGGCAGGTGCAAGAGCTTTGGGTTGTTGCTGGCTCAGCAGAGCCAGCTCTGTCTGTTGCAAAGCTGAGCGGCTCGCTGTCTCGGGGATGCTCCTTGCACAGGGAGGAACTTGCCTGCAGCCTAGAATGCTTTCTTGGATTTGGTCTAGGTGAGAGAGAAGAGCTGAACCTGACTGCCAACCGCCTGATGGGCCGCACGCTGACCGTGGAGGTGTCTGTGGAGACCATCCGCAACGCACAGCAGCAGGAGTCCCTGCAGCATGCCACCAAGATGATCGACGAGATCGTCAGCAAGCTGCTGGACGACCTGGAGGACGCCAAGCTCCGCTTGCTGTCGCTGTACGGCGCCTGCACGTCTGACGTGCCTGCGGGACCCATCGACCAGAAGTTCCAGTCTGTGGTCATCGGTTGTGCCATCGAGGACCAGAAGAAGATTAAGAGGCGGCTAGAGACTCTGCTTAGGAACTTGGAGAATTCCGAGAAGTCCATCACATTGCTGGAGCACCAGAAAGCCTCCGTTCGACAGTCATGCAACAGCAAGCAGGAGTAGTCTCTCCTGTGGCGGCTTCTGGTGCTGTGGGACGGGCAGGGCCCCACGGAGAGCTCACAGAAGCCGAGGAGAGGGTTCCCTGCAGGGGCATCGCAGCATTCCCAGTGCCAGGGGCCAGCGTTTTCTGGGATTGGTGGCGTGGGCGTTTTCCTTGGGCAATATAGGGTGGGTTGGCTCTCTGCAGAGCCGGTGCTGCTCCGCTGCAAGCTGTAACTGTGCTTTGACTCAGCTCTTAGAGCTGCCAGCATCTGCCTTTCTTCCTGTTCCTGGGGCTCAAAGTTGTTCTGTCGCACCGTGAGACTTCAGTCTTTCTCTGCTGTATCCATAGTGTGTGAGCCAGACTTCTGGGGCCCAGAGACAAGTCATGGCAATAAACCAAAACAGTCATAAGCTCTACACAGTATTTTCATGAACGATACCCTGTCCTACTCAGCACCATTGACAGTTTGAGTAATCTGGCACCATTTCTAGGTAGGTGACAGACCTTTCAAGAGAGTTTTCTCAGGGTTTCCACTTAGTTGCTAAGCTCTTCCCTGACGTAAGCCTAGGTGATAAAAACGTGAGCTGTCTCATGTTTCAAGAGTTTTTTTTTTTCTTGCTTAAAACGTTGCTAATTCATTGCTGTTGGGGTGTTAAGCAAGCAGCTTGTTTTTCTGCACACAGAACTGCCTGCAAGAGGAAGCAGGAATATGTAGTTTCCAGATTCCTGACACCTGGGTCAAGAGGCAAACCTTGGTGCAAAACCAACCAAACACCCCTTCAGTACTCCACACCCCCCATCTAGAGGTGACGACTTAGCTGTTTACCTGCAGAAAACACAGCAGGCATCTGTCATAGATAGGAATATTTTAATGCTTCTTCCAGTGCCTACAGCCATCCACCTGAACCTCATCACTGTATTAACTAGGCAGTTAACTGAGCAGTAAGATGTCCAAAGAGCAGAGCAAAATCCATGCAGTATGTTGGAACTGTGCAGAGGACATGGGAGGCAAGCACTCAGCATCAAGCACTTCTCCTAGACTGGGGTGCCCAGGTTCATTCCTGGCACAGTACCCAACGTGCTGCCTTGGGTCCCCGCTGTGCAGAACACGGAACCAGACCCAGGCACTGGAGTTTCTTGATCAGATCCAGGCTGCACAGCTACAGGGTGACAGCAGCCCTTTGGAAAGGCAATTCAGTGACAGTTCCATGCCAGGATAGAGGTAGAGATGTGGCTCAGACTAAGCAGCGAGCAGCTCGATTGTGTTTACCTCATGTGGCACTGCCCGTGGCACACGACAGAAGAGTTAACTCATGGGGCTTCACAGGAGCAGCATACAGCATGTTCAGCTTTAAACGTTGGCTCCTCCGCTTGAGGACACAAGGTAAGTGGTGCTAACTTCTCTTCCTAAAAATACGTTTCCTTGAGCTCCTGACAGTTGTGTACATAGCTGGTTTAACCCTTAGGATTCCCAGGGACTTGCAGGTAAGGGCAAATCATTGCTGATTCATGACGCATCTTCATCACTAGGAGAGCAGTATTTTCCTCCTGCTCTAGATTAATTTTTCCTTGCTTGACCCGCTGTAGTGGGTTGTGGTGACCCACATTTATCTCAGCAAGAGAAGAACACTCACTCCAGAAATTATTTATCAGCACTACCCCACCAGCAGAAACCTGAGAATGAGCCTCGCTTGGCACCAGGATCACCTGGCTGTGCAATGGCACGAAACACTTCTTCAGCATGGGAACCCTCTGTATGTGTCTCCTGCTCCTGTATATTACCTTCATGCTAAACCTAAGCATTGTTGCCTAAGCAGTGAGCCTGGCCATTGGCTGTGACTGAGCTCCCACCAGAGGGTTCTGCAGTGCTCAGCATTCATCTTGTTACCAGCTGGCAGCCACGCCTTGGACAGATGGCCTCGGAGGTTCAGAGCGCAGGGTCACACAGCACATACCCTTGCCTGGCCTGCAGGCAGCACAGCGTGCTAGCTGCCCAGGGCCCTTAAGTACCTCCGTGTCTGCAGGAGCGATGCAGAGGCAACCCCTGTGACAGATACGCTGTAGCCCCATGATGGGGGAAGGGAAAAAGGTGATTTTTACTGAAGCGTAAAAGATTTCAAACAGGGTGTCAGGCTAGCAGTATGGGAATTTGACTGAAAAATGTTAAGCACTGCCTGAAGAAACGCTGGAAATAAGCACCAAACTTGTCCTAAATGGAATATTTAATTGTCATTTTTTCAATCGCTCCCAAGTCTTATCCCAAGTACCTTGACTTTTTACATTGCTAAGATAGGACCTGACTGTATTTCTACACACACAGAGTGACTGTACCTGCTGGAACATGAAGGCCTTCATCCAAGAGAAAGCAGGGAGCCGTTTGGTGAGGAACACGCAGTGCTGCTGCAATAGCAGGGGGGATCCAGCGCCTTGGAGGCTGCCTTCTTGCTGGCAACAGGAGATGCTCTAGCAGCTTGTTGAAGACACCGAGTCTTATATAGCAAGCACAAAATACAGAGCTCAGAGATCTCTCTGGAGACAGTGGGACACAGTACATTTCAGTTCTCATAATCATTGACTTGGAAACAAAGTCAGTCAGGCTTCCAACAGGAATTCACACAGCAAAAAAACATTCTTCCTCCGAAAACAGACAGGGTCCCTCTAGTGGTTTGCATTCTCATTCACCTTTAAAAAACCATTAAAACTCTCACTTTTTTCAAGCAGCAGATTTTGCATTTGTCACTGTCAGTTTTGCTGTGGAAGTCCTAGAAAGTTCAAATTCTAGCATACAAAAATGTGTAAACGAAGTTATATTTTTTCAGAGGCATGCATGCACCGGAGGATTAAAAACTGTTTATTTTTGGTAAGTAAGATACTTGCTTAGCAATTTTAAAAGCACCTTAGTGATTTAGAAGCCTAAGTCCAAGTAAGTTGAAATTAGACCTGAGCTCCTAAATACTTAATTCTGCAAAATTATTTAAGCACTTTGAAGATGTTTTTTGTGTCTTTGATCTTGCAGAATTAGACTTTCTGTGACCAGCAGCTAAAGTTGAGACCACATTGAAGAAATCTCATTAATGTAGCTCAGACATCAGCTGTGTTTTCTGGGTCCTCCATAACTTGGTTTATGGTACCTATGAATTTTGTTTTTTTCCAAAGAAGTGTTTCATGAAACCACTTCACAAGTTACTTTTTCATGAACAACAGAGGGTGAAGCTATAAAATCTGAGCAGGAAGGGTTGCACGATGTTCCTTCTCAACAGCTGTTAGTGTCAAAGACTGCAGTATTGGTTTAACCTGTTATTGAGAGGAAACAAACGAAGAAGCCATCTGTAAGCACTGCATTAAATAAAAAGGAGCATTTTTGGCACTGTGCGTTTTTAAATCTAAGCTTTTAGGCCCAAAGTAGAGCAAGTGGCAGCGGGGAGAGCCTCATCTGAGGCACCACATTTGTAAAGAAAAGGTTCTTTTGGAAGGTGCTCTTCTATGGTCATCAGCTGATCTCCAGCTAACATATGCACCGGGATGTAGCCTGATTGGTCATACCAGGTGGTTGCAGGCACACCTCAGCACTCCTGCTTTGCAGCTGGAATGAGGTCAGCATGGGATCAAGCACACATCAGCAGGTGCAACCCAACCCCGGACAATGTCACGGAAGTCTGAGGATCCCTACCGACAGACAGGCACGAAATGCAGCGTCCTCCTTCTGCACTTGGCCTTTTGTGTCCTGACTTAACCCATTCTAACCTTTTCCTTGAAGTGTGGCTGTGAGGCTGCTGTTTTACATTGGGCTGAGGTGCTCTGGCCTGCACCTGGAGCTGGCAGTGCTAGCCTTAGGTTAAATGTGCTTTGCAGTTCAGCAGTACCCAGTTCAGAGCAGTCCCTTGGGAAAGGGGAAGCTTGCCTGATTTAGACTGAGTCTGGGGGGCAGCCATGTCTCTATGCCTGGCCCCCGAGTGTCTCACTGCACACACCAACAGATGCTGCATCACAAGGTTATATGTATCCACCCTCTGTCGAGGATCCTGTAGGCACAAGGTTTGCTAAAGCTCTGGTGTAAACACCTCTACAGCTGGCTTGGTTCGGTACTCAGTTGCACAATGTCGTCCGATTCACTTGGCTTCCTTTTGTGTCCTCTAGAAGTGGCCTAAGGTATGCTGCAGTTGCTAAAAGGACTTCTGTTTTTCTTGGTCCTCTGTTTGTTTGGTCTAAGGTGGATGACATCACCGTTTAGAGCGATAGAGTTCTGGCTGGGATGACTTCCACCAGCTGTATTAAAAACACCTACAGAACACAGAGGAAAAGATTTACTTCTTGCAGTATAAAACACTAACAGACTGCAACACTTCGCTAAGGCAGAGTAGTGCACCTCAAAGACATGTCTGGTTCTTAAAGGCTTTATCGAGTTCTTGGGTCAATCTTGCAGCTCAACTGGGAGCAGAGCCAGCTGCAATTACTGGGCAGGCACTGTCCGAGCTGGTAGACATCTGTGTAATGGAAGGGCAGCCCATGCACTCATCTGCCTGTGTCTAGGCTACTAATTGCATGTAAGAAAGGGGTGGTGAGTTCAGCAACACAAGAAAACCATGGCAATTTTAGAGGCTTTGCTGAGCTAAAGGGAAGGGAAAAGCCTGAATAAAAAGGGAGTGCTTCAAGGAAAACAAATGAACTGACTCAGAAATGCTTCAGAGAAGGAAGACACAGCTCAACGTTCCCTTATAAAAAGCAGCTTACAAAGGCCTTCTCTTTACATGCCAGATTCTTTATCCACAAGTCTCTTGTAAATCTGCACCAGGATGAGTAACACCGATGCTACTGACAGGAGACCCAAGAAGCATCCTTCCTCGAGCCCTTGCACAATGTTTGCTTAAACCAATTTAATCAAAGGGCACTTGCCAAACATGAGCTAGAAACTTCATCAGTCTGATGGTCTTGTAACTTCAGAGAGTCAAAGTTGTTTTACGGGAAGAAGAGAGGCAGAAGGTAATAATTAGCCCCTGACTCACCCTGTATTAACCCTCAAGGAAAGGGACAAGCCCAGGGATGTGAGGACACAAAACTGTTTCCCTTACAGCATACCTACCTATTTTGTTACTGCTGGCATGGACGACTTCTGGATCTTCAGCTGTTTGCTGCTTCAGCTTTTGAAGGTATTTGTCAGCCAAATACTTAAAAACTGCAAAGTTAACAGGAGAAAGGTACATCAGAGGATGCTTAAAAGCATCTTCACACCAAGAATGAAAAACTCATGACTGACTTTTTCATGATCATTCATTGATGAAAAAAAACCCAGGAGCCAGCCATGGTTGCTGGCTGCCCAGCAGGCAGCTGTGCGCTGAGCTGCATCCAGAGCAGGGAGAGCAGCAGCACAGGGAGGGGATTCTGCTCTGACCCTGCTCTGCTCTGACCCTGCTCTGCTCTGACCCTGCTCTGCTCTGCTTAGACCCCACCTGCAGCACTGCCTCCAGTTCTGGGGCCCCCGGCACAGGAAGGACCTGGAGCTGCTGGAGAGGGTCCAGAGGAGGCCACCAAGATGATGAGAGGCAGCAACGTCTGTGCAACGAACTAATGCTACCATCTATTGTATCAGGGTATAAGTCAGAGCCTGCCTAGGATTCTGAAACAATCTACAGCTACAGGAGAATGTTCAGAACCTGTATGCTATGATTATTTACATTTGTCATTATTAATTGACCGAAAGATGACACAGGAAGATTTTACATTTTCTCTTGCACACTTTTTTCCAAGGTTGGAATGATATTGAAAGAGAAGAAACAATTCCTTTACTATTAAGTTTGCTTGATTAAACCTAAAGAAAATCAAAGTTATCAGAAGCTATAATTCATGATTCTTCAAACCTACCCCACAAAAGATAGTGACTGAATTTTAAAACAGTACTCTTAGGAAATTACAGAATGACACCAGGGAATTCGTCAGCAGCAGACAAAAGGCTGCAAGAGTTCTAGTCCTTTAATATACTTGAAATGGAACTAAACTATGAAATAACCATTTCTATCAGTTTAATTAATTGTTTATATCAGTTACGAATACAAAATAATCTGTTCAACAACTCGAAGACTGTAATTGCTGAACTTCTACTGGCAGCCATTAGACTAAGCAGCCTGTGCGCTCTAGCTGTGCAGGTCTGGAAGGGACAGGAGCACTGTTCACCCACCTGGGCCCAAGCACATCAGCGTCTCTAGCCAGGGTGCTGCTAAGATAAGAGGAATGCCAGGGCACGGGAAGGGACAGATGAGCTGCAAGGCACAGCTGGGCCGTACTCAGCAACATAGGGCAGCTTGGAGAGCCACCCTGCTGTATCTCCTACCTTCAGTGACGTTGAGGTCCTCCTTCACCGACACCCGGTAGAACCTCAGCCTCAGCTTCTTCGCCAGGGCTTCTGCTTCTTCGCTGCACAGCAGGGGAAGACTTTGTCAATGCTGAGCTGCAGCATTATTTACTCTTACAGACAAAATGCTTGGGGGCGAGGTGCACCCAGTAACAGCGAAAACATGCTTGTTTCTCAGCTGTTCACAGTATCTCCACAATCGAAACAAGGCCTTTGACATGCAGTTTCTGTAAGATCTAAAGTAATTTCTTTTCACCGTCTATTCACTTCATTAACTGCACAGTCTCAAGGGCTCAGATGTCAGTGAAACTGAAAGGAAGCTGGCTGCAATTAACACTAGAATTACAATTGCCACTGCAAAGTCCAAACAAGAAGGTAATGGTGAAGTGCACCTTAGTGAAGCAGTGGACTATGCAAGCAGGGCTGCGCAGACATGAAATCAAGGATTAGTGTTTTGCGTGAGATGAAAGAAAACTGCTGCTCAATTGTAAGGAGTTGAGGAAGCTGAAAAAAAATTCACGAGTGGAAATCACAGCTTCAGAAAGATGATGAGGCAGACAAAGTATTCCAAGAACAAAACCTAAGTGACATACCATGAATAAAGGAGGAGTTCAAATGCGATTTTGCTTTTCCTGTGCAAAATCCTCAGTCTTTTTTGTAGAGGGAGTAGAAACTGGTTTCTGCCACCAGTAATAGCAAACAGAGAACAAAGCAAGCCAGTGCAGGAAACAACAAAAAGAAAAAACAATTTAAATCTCTCAGGAAGATGGCAGAACTAAAGAAGTGGAGAATGCTCAGCTTCACCAGGCAGTACTTTCTGCACGACACGCTGTGGTAAATAAAAGCACTGGTTAGTAGGGCGAGGATGAAACTGGTCACACACAAGTGCAGAATGAGCTGGCAGTTAAATGTGCACAGACAAACAGAGCGAGGAAGGGTCAGCAGCATGCAGCTTATCACCAGATGGGGATTCACACAGAGTTACAGTATTTTGATTACACTGAGCACTAAAAACAAACTAAAGCAAAGCGAATACTGAGATACTGTTTTCAAAAAACCTGCTTAATGCTTCACCCTGTCAGCAAGCACTCCATAGCCAGCATAACTCCACTGGTGCGCAGCACAGACTGACTAACTGCAAATTTGGACAGCAGAGGAAATTTGCAGGTTTAGAATTTCCGGTTCAAAAAAGAAAAAGACAGAATCCCATCAAGGCAAACTCCTCACGATTCCTCTGCTTTTTGGGCTGACACTGCAGAAGATGGTATGAAGCCAAGAGAAAGCTCCTAACTTTGCAGGCAGGCCTGCCCAAGCGACTCAGTCTGCAACAGTGCCTGTCACCTGTGCTGAGGCACCTTTCGATGCACCGCTCTGGCAGCCTAGGTACCAGAAGCCTTCACCAGTACCTCCCACGGACCGATCTGCTTTGAACCATATGTATGCACAGGGCAGGTATTGTCCTTTGAAAACAGGAAGGGAAATCTCCTACTTCTTTATGCAAGAGTCGTCGAGGAGATCGATCTTATTCTGCACAAGAACTGTGGGAACATCTCCAACTTCAGCCACAACTTTTTCCTTCCAGGAAGGGATTGCTTTGAAGGACTCTCGGTCAGTTGTAGAAAACACAAGAACGCAAGCCTGGGCTCCTAAAAATACACAAATCGATTGCAAATATAAGTAAACACAAATCAGCCCACAAACATGAAACTGAGAAGAATCACAGGTACTCTATTGCAAGTAGGATTTCCAAGCCTCTCCCATAAAAGTGCACTTCTACTACCAGCTTGTTACCAAAAATGATCACCCGATATGCAAAGGTCAGGGGACTGCCCCACTTGCAACAGCACAGCATTATGAGCTCTACTGATATTACTCTTCTGAGATTTTATACTACAGTGATACATTTTTCCCAGCCATCAGGTAATCGGTTTGACAAGAACTAAGTCATGGAATCTTTACCGAGTCATTCATCTCTCTCACGCTGAAAAATGAGGAAGATTTTCATGACCGCTCTTAAATTACGTGCAAGGAAAGCCCAAGCATGCAGCTGGTAGCTGGCCAAGCAGGTACCCTGCCTCTGTGTGACTAACGCAGGCTCTGGGCTAGGAGTGAGCCCCCTGTCCTTGTTACTCTGCTGGCTTAGGCTGTTGTGAGTCTAGTAAATCATCTTTCTAGGATGACTGGAGGATTTTTTTGTTCACTTGGATTAATTTCTAAGTGCCTCAGCCACAGGTTATACATCCTGCATAAAGTGACAATTAGGGCAAGCGTCTGACGTGAAGGGGAAAAACATCTCAAAACTAGAAAAGGTGAACTAAAACTGCTTTTCACACACACATGAGATTCTTCCTACAGGAACAGGAAAAGACAGAGATGTGCAGCCCCCAAGCCCCATCAAGTGCCAAACAACAGCTATGATATGTTCACCTCTGTAGTAGGCCTTAGTTATAGCATCAAATTCTTCCTGACCCGCAGTGTCCCACAGCATCAGCCTGACGTCTTCATCGTTAACTCTGAAACAGACAACTGTCATCGAGACAGGGAACAAGAGAAACCCAGAAAGCCTGGCAGGCACCTACACTGCAACAGTAATTCAGCTCAACTTCAATTTCATGAAATATAAGGTAGCAATGTTGGTAATGGTGCACCTCTGCTACATGCTATGGCAGTACTCCCTCAGTTACAGGGCAAGCTTCTCCCTGACAGTCCATGTCATATTTACTTCTTCCTTTCCTCCTCTTCCTCTATGCTTCTCTCTAATAAGAAAGACTGATACAGACTTCAAAACTCAGTAACGATCTTTTTGTATTTTTAATCAGCTCTCAAAATGATAGCGTTTTCTTACTTGTCATAAATGTAGCATTTCCATTTCATCAAACATAATTGGGTATTACTTGTTTATAAAGACGCTTAATCTGTAGCATGTTTGCTTTTCCAGTCATTTTGATCTACACTGGCCGATAGATTTGCATAATCATTTTATCACAAGTACTTCCACTTCTGCACAGGTAAGACAAGCTCACTAAAACAACAGGTGGTAGAATACAGAGGAACCTTATCCAAAAGCTAAGACCACGACAGAGGTCCAAAATTCTATCTTGCTTTTCATGTACAATTGTAACTCTCATATGGAAACAGTGGTGTGATTCTAGCCCATTATGCAGGACAGAAAACTCCCTGCACCAGGCCCTGGAGATGCAGGCCTTGTGTCAAGCCCTCCTAAATCCTGGGACTGCAACAGAAGAAAGAATTAGAGGGAAAGGTGACAATCAGTAGTGTGGCATCTGTTTAATACATACTGGATTTGTCTTTCCAGGAAATCCACACCGATGGTTTTCTTGTAGTCTTTTGTAAAGATCCCCTTGCAGTACCGCTGAATCATGCTGGACTTTCCAACAGCTCCATTTCCCACTACCACCACCTTGATGGCCACCTCCATATCCTCTTCCAGCATCTTTGTGGCCGACAGTCTCTGCAGCTTGTTCAGGAAACTGTGGGTTCTGCAAACAAAGGAAACAGCTGTGCTCATGAGGATGCTGCGAAGAGAGGGCACCAGGATGCAGGATCATACACTGGGTTTCACAAGGACTGTACAGCTGATCTTCAGCTCTGCCACAAACTGCTTCAGTGACCTCAGGCAAGGTGTGGAGCCAGGCTCTACGTTGATTTGCCACTTATTAATTGGATAAATACAACTGTTCATGAAATACATGCTGCCACAACAAAAATGTCATGTCAGTTATGCTCCTGTTGCTCCCCTGATCGACCCAACAGACAGCCCAAGTATGAAGTGCAGCAGCTGTGAACTTCAGCCACTGCCATCTTATTTCTGATGGTCACAGACCACCAACACTGGTGTTCTAAGGACAGAAACCTACAGACTTACCTATACTCCTACTCCGCTTCTTAGGATCTTGTCCAAATTTGTATTTTGACAAAAATCATCAGAAAAATGTGCGCACTCTTACTAGTTTTGGGCACGTGAATGCAAACTCCGAAGATGCGAATCTTACTGAGCTCTTCTGTGGATGCATTTCCAAAGATTAAAAACAACCACCAGAAAAAAAAACAAGCTCTAAGAAATTCAATGATCCAGTTGTCTTAAAACATTTTTTAGATGTTTTAACTTTCAGAGAGCTTATCAATGCTCACCACAAAAGTGAATCTACACCATACATATATTAGGTGAGACCCTAACGCCACATCCCAGGGTCGCTGCAGGGGACACGGGCAGTGAGAGCAGGCAGGGTGATCTGTGCATCAGCTACAGTTCCGAAGGGCAAGAGTGGAAAACAACCTATTTAGGCTCGCTGTGAAGTTATCTCGTTCACTTGTTCGGGTTTTTTGTTTTTGTTTTTTTGGGTTTTTTTGATAGCAGGAGTAGTAGAAGCTGCCTTTGCCCCGCTCTGCCGTGCCGGGCAGCATCCCTGTGCCCGTGCGCATCCCGTCAGCACCTACACTGCAACAGTAATTCAGCTCAACTTCAATTTCATGAAATATAAGGTAGCAATGTTGGTAATGGTGCACCTCTGCCACATGCAGCCCCCGCTCAGCGCACACCACCTCCCTGCTCCGCGCTGCCCACCGCAGCCCCAGGCAAGCCGCGGGAGCAGTGGCGCCCATGGTCTC
>VXBD01010896.1:0-36494 GCA_013399975.1 Indicator maculatus | reverse complement strand
GGGGCTGCGAGAACGAGGCTGCAGGAGGCAGTCCTGAGCAGCTCGGGTCGTGCGCCGACGGCGGCAGCAGCAGCGCTGTCTTCTCCCCGCTTTCTCCCACCGTGTTGCTATCTGTGCCTCTCCGCGTCCACCCCATCCCGCTGTCCCTTAGCCATTCTTCCCCAACCATTTACCTCGGTGCTGCCTCTCGGGGCTGAGCGCCTCTATCTCTTTTAGGGACGGATGGAGTTCTTAAGCGGCCGAGCAAGGCTGAAGGCCGGGGACCGGCGGGAGCTGTATCCCCACAGCCTGCAGTTCTACCTGGAGGCCCCTACAGAAAACATCTCTCTGGTGGAGTTCGAGAGCTTAGCCGTCGACCGTCTGAAGCGTGAGTGGCGTCTCAGCTGTGCCGGCTCGGTGCTGTTTGCTGCGGCTGTGTTTGCAGGGTGTGCTCGGAGGCTGCAGGGACCCCTGCGGAGGGGAAGGCCAGGCCGTAGGAGTCTGAAGGAGCCATGCTCGGTGTACAGCAGTCAGGGCTGCACGGGTTTGGGTGGCACTGGCACGTGCGAGCAACCTGGGGTTTGCTTTTCAGGGCTAAATACAGCGATGCAGATGGTGCTGGCCGAGAGCAAGGGCTCACCTGGCTCCTGAACACACTCAGGCCAAGTCTTCCAGCCTTGCAGTGTGAACTGATGTGCTGAGGCTGAGCCATCAGTTGGCTTCCTGTCTTGGTGACTGGCTGGAGGGAAGGGATCCATCCTGAGGGAGCTGGGACCAAGCCAGCCTCATACAGTTCCACAAGGCCAAGTGCAAGGTTCTGCACCTGGGTCAGGGTAATCCCAAGCACAAATCCAGGCTGAGTTTAGGAGTGGCTGAGGGGGTGGAAGGCCTTGGGGGTGTCAGTTGGTGACAAACTCCCCAGGAGCCAGCGACGGTCCCAGGCAGCCCAGCATGCAGCTGTGTGCTAAGCTGCATCCAGAGAAGGGAAAGCAGCAGCACAGGGAGGGGATTCTGCTCTGTTGAAACCCCATCTGCAGCACTGCCTCCAGTTCTAGGGCCCCTAGCACAAGAGAGACCTGGAGCTGCTGAAGAGGGTCCAGAGGAGGCCACAAAGATGATCAGAGGGCTGGAGACCCTCCCCTGTGGGGACAGGCTGGGAAAGTTGGGGCTGCTCATCTTGGAGAAGAGGAGGCTCCAGCCTTAGAGCAGCCTTGCAGTACCTGAAGGGGCTCCAGGAGAGCTGGGGAGGGACTTTGGACAAAGGCTGGGAGTTCCAGGACGAGGGACGACGGCTTTGAGCTGGAAGAGGGGAGACTCAGCCTGAAAATGAGGAAGAAATTCTTGACAATGAGGGTGGTGAGATGCTGGAACAGGTTGCCCAGGTAGGCTGTGGATGCTCCCTCCCTGGAGGTGTTCAAGGCCAGGCTGCATAAGGCCTTGAGCAACCAGGGCTGATGGGAGGTGTTGGGTAAAGTGCCTGTGGCACAGGGTTGGAACTGGATGGTCTTTAAGGTCCCTTCTAACCCATTCTATCAGTATGTGAATTTTGTGAGCCTTGGAGCTGGGTGAGCAGTTTGAGCCTTGTGGGCCACACCTTATTCCCCTCTTCTCTTACCCCTCTGCTCTTCAGGCCACTCAGAGCAATTCCTTTGGCCTGTCCCTGGGCTGTGCATTCCCCGATATGTCACTGCAGTTAGCTTTCTTCTCAGTATGTTGTCTTTCACATGGACTTTTTTTTTCCCCAGTGCTCAAAGCAGTTGAGAACCTTGGTGTGAGCTATGCGAGGAGCAGTGAATGCTACAAAACCAAGCTGGAGGCTGAACTCCGCAAGCTGAAGTTTCCCTACAAAGTAAGTGACAATCAAAACAGCAGTTTCTCTCGCACTTTCTTTACACCATTCAGGAATTGTGAACAGAAGTAGAGATGATGAAACACCGCTCACTAAACTTCTGTCGTGTTGTCAGAGGCATTTTCCTTGCAGAGTGTCCATTTCTTTCTTTAGGACAACCTCCTCGTTTAACAGACTTGCCTTTGCCGTCTTGGGGACGAGTGGTAGTGCGCTGTTGAACGGCAGTGATTAATTCCGAGGTTCTAATCTGGGAGAGAATTATTTTCTGAAGTAATGATAATAGTAGTAAGAATAATAATGACGTTAATAACGATGGTGTGTTGTGTAGGCTTTGGCTGAGGATGATTATGAGGCACGCAGGAAGGACCACATCTCTCATTTCATACTGCGCCTAGCTTACTGCCAGTCGTAAGTAGCGTTTGCTTTCTCTGTGCTCGTTGGTTTTAGATGTGTACAGATGTCTGTTGCTGTGTTCTAGACTCTACAGGTGCTGTAGAGTTGCCTGGCTAATAAATAGCAGGAGAGAACAGACCGCCCAAGGAGGTAGTGGAGTCCCCATCCCTGGCGGTGTTCCAGAAAGGTGTGGCCATGGTACTTGGGGCCATGGTTTAGTGGCCCTAGTGGTGTGGGGTTGATGATTGGACTGGGCGATCTTAGAGAGCTTTTCCAATCCAAACAATTCTATGTTGAAAAAAAACCCCAACAAAGTGCCTTTGAGACACTGAAGGGGAAGGCTGCCTGCAGTTGGTTATTCTTGCCTACACGAAGTAAGAAATGGTGAGTACCGTTTCTGAGAGACTGACAGCTCTGATCCCTGCAGAGCAGCTGTAGTGCTGAGGGTGGCCACCGCTGCTCTCCCAAGGCACCCCCAGTCCTGCTGCTCTCTCTGGTGTCTCTTCACAAGTCTTGTCCTTTGAGTGCTCTTCCCTGCAGGATTTCTGCCTTCTCCCGGTTTGTGGGTGCCATGGCAAAAGCAGCGTTACACTGGGCATGGTGCTCGCTGGGTTGGACGTCTGGCTTGTGAAGACAGAGAATGCATCACCACAGCAGCTGTGCTGGCTGCTTTTGTGCTGTCCCTTTGCAGAGAGGACCTCAGGCGGTGGTTTCTCCAGCAGGAGATGGATCTGCTGCGGTACCGCTTCAACCAGCTGACCGCCAGCCTCAGGCAGAAGTTCCTGGAGTATGTCAATCTCTCCTTTGAAGCTGTAAGTGTGCTGCTGGCTGTGTCCTGCTGCTTCTGCCTGTTAGTTCTCGAACCTTCTGTTGGGAGAGCTCCAGTGCTCCTGCTGGAAGGTTACAGTGTGCACTTATGGCTTTAAGAGAAAGCTGCAGAGAGCTGCTCGGTTGGCAGAGCCACGGGAGCAAGGGTGAAGTGCTAAGTCACGCAGACTCTGCACGTCCTCAGCCTGTGCTCTATTCACCAGACCATCTGAGTGTGACCCACAGAGTTCCTGCTAAGGAATGCAGAGTGTAAGCGGTACCCAGAGTTCTGCAAGCGCTCTTCCACAGGCAGCCCTCATGAACTTACGGAAAAGCTTGGAAAGGCCAAATCTGGGTAGGCTGCTGGCTTTTAAATGTTGTAGGGCTGTTCCAAAAGAGCTTCTGGTGTTCCATGCTGCTGTGTCTGACTGGGTGAAAGGAAGATGCTTGCTGCACGGTTTCTGTGTTAGTGCCTTCAATAAAATGTGGCATTGCAGCTGTGCCTGCAGCCAACACTGCCCAAGAGAGCTTTCTCTTTGGGACTAGCTCAGTGGAAGAACTTTAGCATCTACAATAGGTGGCTGACAGGTACAGTGAAGGATGGAAGGGTCTGAAGGTGGCTTGTGCAGTTCTGAGATGAGTTTGTCCAGCTGAGCAGTAACAAGCGGGCTCCCCTGGGTCTTTGAGAGACTTGGAAATGCCACTCTGGTTCAGCAGACCTGCCAGCAGGTGATGTTCTTGTGGAGCTGTAGCTCCATTGCTTACTCCTAGTCCTGCCACAGTTTCAGCATTGAGGCTTGTAAGAATGAAATAGTGTTTCTGTTTCTGGGAGCAGCCAGGAGGAGTAGGGCTTGGTTCCATGCTGAATAGGCCTTCAGCATGTCAGAGTGATGTTTCCTTGTGCCTGTTGAGGCAGCAGAGCAACATTTCACTGAAAGCATGCTTCCCTGCTTCTATTTTCCCTGTACCTTCCAATTCCAATGGGAATTGAACCCAAACTAATTCCTCTTTGCACTGGCACATATAAAACATTTGAATATCGCTAAGGAGCTCCATAGGCGTCTGAAACGGGTCTGAACTGTGGTGCTGTGCAGGGGACATCGAAATGAAGGCCACTCGAAGAGCAGTGTTCTTTTTCTTAATGTTGTGTTTGTGAAGGGCCTTAAAAAGGAAAGAGACTTTCTGGTTCATACTTTTCTGTGAAAAGTCTATCAGATACTTTACGTACTTGAAAGAAAGAAAAGGTTTTTAGGGGACAGTGCTGTCCTCCTCCAGAAGCTTTAAATGTGTGGCATGCAAGTGTGATTTCTCAAGGCACATCACATAGTCTGTGTGCAAAATCAGTCTCAGGGAGCACAAGAAATCCTGAAGCAGCACTCAAGAGAAGGAGATGCTGAGACTTAGGGTGACAGAGCTCATCAGAGAGAGCTTGCAGACACAGTGTGCAGCTGGGATTTACATCAGTGGAGGAGATGAAAGCATTGGAATCTTACTATGAGTGAATAAGTGCAGCAGTGATGCTTGGCAGCTTCTGGCAGTGAAAGACACTGGTGCAGATTTTAGATATACTTACAGGGGAGGGCAGGGAATGTTTCACCTGGCAGTCACTGAAGAAAATGTTTTCACCTCAGAACGAGCTCTCCAGTGTCTGAGGAACGCTGTGAAGGGTTTTACAGGGGAGTGACACTTACGCATTACTGGAGAGTCTCCTTGCTGCCACGAGGTGTGGGCACCTGCTTCTTCCCTTGGGCAGAGTCAGGAGCGCCTGGTTTGGTTGCTGCTGCCTGGTTTGATTGGTGCTTGGAGCCGGTGAGACTAGTCTCATCAGTGAGACTGGCTGGCTGGGTGTTTCTCAACATGCTGACTTACTTCCCTCATCACTTTTTGTTTTTTTCTGATCAGGCTGGCTTTACCTTCTAGTAATTGAAGCTGTTTCTTCTGCTTCTGTTCAGAAATTGAAGAAAATTTTGGTGGGTTTTTTTTTTTCCCTTTCCTGTTAGAATTTGCCTTTGACAGAAGGTGGCTGTAGTTATATGTTCTTCTGTTAGTTCTTCCAGCCTGTCTGGGTGTGCTGATTTGTAGTTTCTGTTGGTGTCCTTTGCCATTTCTCAGTGGGTCAGCATGTTTAGTTGCAGCTCAGCCTCACCTGGTCAGAACATTTCAGCTGAACCATTGCCAGCTCTAAGATGATGTCGAGATTAAATTCATCTGTTGTTCACATCTCCTCAGTAGCTGATAGGCGAGTTCCAGGCTGCAGATGGAGAGGTTGGAGGACTGTTTTTCTCAGTACTCCTGGGCAGTCAGCTCTTCCTCTGCTTGCACAGACCTGGCTGAGATGTAGGGCTGTGAACTGTCTCTGCTGAAACACAGCCTTCAGTTTCAGGCCAGATTCTCCAGTCTGATCCTGTGCTCCAGGGCCCTTCCAGCGTTTGCAGCCTCATGGCATGAGCCTGTTGTTTCAGAATTGACTGTCCAAAGGCTGCTAATGCAGTCACACATCAGATGATTCTGATGGAAGGCTTTGGGTCAGAGTCTTGGGGAAGGACAGCAGATGGGAGCCGTCAGCTGGGGGAGCCAACGCTCGGTTGTGCTGCCAGACTTGGAGAGAAAAGGACTGCAAAAGAAAAGCAAAGACCACAATGGATTAGAGTTAACGTTTTCCCCCCCACAATAGCTCTTTGATGTTGTGGTTGAAGTGCTTTTTGAGCAGCTTTAAGCAGCAGAAATTAAACTGCTTTAATTTCCATGCTGTGATCAGGGCAATCCTGTGAGAGGCTTCTCAGTGCTCTCCTCAGCAGCGCTCAGCTCAGCATTTGTGGGGCAGCTGCACTGGCAGCAGCTGTGGGGCAGCTGATCAAGTGTTTGATGTCTGCCCTGCTGGGTACAGAAGAGCCTGAACTCAGATTTCAGGGATTGAGAAGGGGCTGCTCTTGTGCTGAGGAGGGTGAAGGGAAGCTGCCGGTGGGTGGGCACTGGCCCTGGCTGTAGGTGTACATTTGGGTACCAGGTGAGTGAACCGAAGTTGTCTTGACTGGGTTGAAGGCTTTGCCTTTGAGACAGCAAATAACTTTATTAACCTTTCCCAAACAGGATGGGGAAAAATGGTGATTTTGCTGCTTGGAAGCTTATGCCAAGCTGAAGCAGTAACTGTATGCAAGCGGGCTACAGGTTATTTGTGAAGGGAATGGTTCTTCATTTTATTCTAGTTTCCTGCTGTCTGGGTTTCACGTTTGTACCTCTGCATGAGAAGCAGCAATGGCTGCCTTAGGGGTGGCTGCAGAGGTGAGAAGTGATGCATGGCTAGTGGCAACAGTGCCTGAAGTTATCGAAGAACCAAAATGCAGTGTGGCAGGGTGTGGGAGGGAGCAGGTGTGGAGTTTTGTGTGTCTTTTGGGTTTTTAAATGCTAGAGTTTAAGTAAGACAAGTAAACCTGTGCCATTAACACTGAAAAACCAATAGCTTGCTCTCCTCCTAAAATACCTAGTTAATTCTGAAGGATGCACTGATAATCCTGGTTGGATTATTAGTGATGGTCACTAGCAGAACCTCTCACTTTCTGTTCTCAGGGAAGGGATGGAGCAGCTGCAGGTTGCTCAGTGAGGGATGGGGCATTTGCAAATTCTTCCTTTAGCTCATGCTAACGGGGACAACGAGTGCCTTATTTTCAAGTATTTCACCAGTTTTAAAACAAGCTCTTAATTTTAGGTTAGTGAAGACCTGAAAAATGAGTTGGCAGATGAGCTGTGTGCATCCACCCCTGGCTTCAGCATGATTAAAGTGAAAGAACAAATGTTCTACAAGGTGAGTAGAAATAGCTGGGGACCACGGCTTTGCACTTCTCTTGGTTAGAAATTAAATGACTGGTGCTAACAGGTCATCAGGGTATCTGAATTCACCAGGACTAATGAGGGCTCTTCATACAAGGATAGAGGGAGTGGGTGGGAGCAGGAAGGGAATTTTAGAATGTGTCCTCTTGTGCCATCCCTGGTGGATGTGGTTCTGAGGACGTGGGTTAGAGGCTTAGCAGCAGGTTCTGGGTGAGTGGTTGGACTTGGTGACCTCAAAGGTCTCTTCTGATCTCAGTACTTTATGGCTCTATGATCTTAAGTTTTAACGTTTCCCAAGCAAAGGACTTACCTGGCCTGGCTGACAGACTGTTCAGGGTGGAGATGTTCTCAAACATCTGGGTTTGGTCTGTATTAGTCTGAACTTCTCTTTGCTCAAGAACAAGGGGAGAGGAGAGAAGTAGCTCATGTAGCGCCTGCTTCATTGGAGCCAAGCTGGTTGGGTTCCCAATGTGTTCTCAGGACCTTTTGAACGTAGCTTACTTGACTCCAAGATGACAAGGTGTCTGAAACAGAAGCAGAAGTTCATTTTCATGTATCGGATCACCAAGTACTGCAGAGCCACACAGCTGGGCTAGCAGCCACGGACACCAACTGTGAAGCAGCTTCCTGTGCCCGGTTGCTTGACTTGCTGTGAGGACTTGGAAAGCCTTTGTGTTTTGCAGAGAGCCTCGCTAGGAGCCACAGAGTGATGTGAAGCTCTGCTGGTCCAGCTTGCCTCTGGGGCCGCAGCCGTTGCTGCTTCTTGGCTTCGCTGTTGCAAAGTGTGGCTCTTCTCCCCGTCAGGTTGGGCTTGCGGATGCTGTGGATCTGTTCAGAGCCAGGAGGGTGTTTGTCATGGAGGGCTTTGCCTACGTGCCGCTGAAGGACGTTGACGCCATCGTCCTGAACAGCTACAGGGCGAAGTTGTCCAAGGCCCTGGCGGTGAGTCTGCTCGCGTCCGGCTGCCGCTGCCCCCTCTGCTCACACCCCTGGGCAGCGGCCCTTTGCATCTGCAAACTCCCTTGCTGCCGTCTGGAGGACACCAGGAGCCCTTTCAGAAGTGCTGGCAGTGCTGATAAAAGGTCACTGTGAGCAGAGGGCTGATTGATTTCAGAATGAGTTCAGCATCTGCTGTGCCCTGTGTAGAGGTCTGTGGGAGGGTGTGGAAGCTCCGTTCTGCAGCGAGAAACGTGGTTTCATTCACAGCTGTAGCCCCATACACACAACTGCCTTGGCTCTTGGTATCAGCTTCTTTTTCTGGGACAGTTTGCAGCAGAGATTTGTTGCTGTAGTGATGGTCCTCAGCCTTATCTGGGATGAAAAAGCACCTGTCAGGAGAAGCTAGGACTCAGCAGCTCTTTGTAGCTGCATTTGTTGTTCTGTGTTTAGTTAAACAAATCGATTTCTATGCCAATGCTGATATTTTCCTGTTTGCAAGCTCTGATACTTACTTTAAGTAATTTGTAGTCCTAAACAACTCTCAGAAAGCCAAGGTGCCATGAGTCAGCAAGAGGCTATGGCTGGTGAATGGCTGCAGCCTTTCTTTGGGTGGGTGTGTGGGAGAGAAATGGATTCAGTGGTTACATTGCAGCATTAACTTCTCCTCACGTTTGGGAACTGGTGTGGCTGTTGCTGGCAGTTGAGATTCGAGGGTAAGTGCAGTATTTCATGCTAGGCTGGCTGAAGTTGCTGCCGGTTTGTAGCAGCATGGACTGTGAGCACTTGCTGTGTGATTAGCTCTCCACTACTCACTGGAGAGGAGAGTGGAACAAGTGGAACTGGGGGGAAGCCAGGGATGAAGACTCCTTCAGAATTTGGCAAGGTCTGATTTTATTTCTTCCAAACCCCAGCGTTGTGAACTACAGATAACTGACCAGTGTCAGGAGGTGGGTCTGGGCTGTGTCCCAGCAGCAGAAAAAGGCTTTCCAATGGTGCCACACCGTGATAGAACAGAACTCTGGAAGTCAAACCCCTTAACTGGTGGTTTGCAAGCGAGAGGCTGGCATCGCTCCAACTGTTGTAAGAAGATCTTCTCTGTGCTGCTTGTTGCTCAGGATCAGGCATGTAAATCTAAAGATTACGTCAGTTGCAGCTGGGTGTTAACTTTCTCCAGCAGAGTTAGTACATGAGGGATTGATGAGCTCGTGCGACACTGTGACAGGGTTTCTCTTCCTTTGGATGTAAATGTCTGTATCCTGGTGTGTGAGTGGGAACACAGCCTTGGGCAGTGCCAATAGTGGTAACCAGTCCTGCTCCCTATAGAGAAGTGGTTAAAAGAGAATAAATTTTTTTTTTTTTTTTAAATCACTAAATTTCATCCTCCTGAAAAAGGATTTTAAAATCTCGATAGACTCGGTGCCTGATTGTTCATCCTCGGGAGTTTAAGGTGGTCATTGCATTGCAGGTGAGCATGTGACCTTTGGAGGATGCTTAGAGAATGGAAGCTGCTGTGTGGCGCTGGAACTGCCCTTCTGTTACCAACAGCCCTGCAGACGCAAACGCAACACAGCCAGTAGCTCCTACCAGATCTGCAGAGATGTTATTTTTTTCTTAGTTTTTCTCATGAATGAAGGCGAGAGGCAAGAAACATGCCCAGATCCTAGTGCTAAGCCCTGAGGGACATCATTGCTGCCTGGGACCCTCTCCCCCTCAGTAATGCTTTGTGGAGGCTTGAAGCATCGATGTGTGGCTGAACTGAAGGACAGATTCCAGGTCACCTTGGGGTTCTGGGATCAGCATTTAGTCAGTGAACCTGGGAGAAGGACAGCAAACTGGAGAAGCTTCAGTTGATAAATTCTGCCAAAAAAGAACCAGAGGGTCTACCAGCAGGCAGCAGTACTGAAGAGGCAAAGGATGATTTACCTCTGGTAGAAGTTGATGTGACAGACAGGTAAGGATTTTGTTTTCCAGTTTGCTGCGCAGACAGGAGTTCCAACGCAGGATTTACTGGGGGTTGAAATGGCTTGGTGGCCTGAAAGTAGGTACAGAAAAAGCTGAGGGTGAAGTGAAGAGCTGGGAAGGCTGTTGGTGAGGGGCGAGTCGGTGGTCAGGCAGCTCTGGAGAGCCTCTATGGGGACTGGAGGCAGCGTCACTGAACAGAAGGGTGGCAGTTTGCTGACAAAGGGGCGTTCTAAGTGGCTACTTCAATCTACATAAAATTAAACCCTGGCAGACACTACACACTGTTGGAAGGAAGATGGAATTAATGATCTGTTTGGGGGGGAAATCTAATGAGCATCTTGGTAGCTGTCAACTTCAGCTGCATGTTAGAATGCAGAGAATTACAAGAGATGAATTAATTTATGTATTTCACCTCAACGTGCAAGTGAAACGAGTGTGTGCGTAAGTAATGATGCTGGCAAAACCCAGCAACAGTTTCCCTACCAATTAAACAGGGTTTAATTATGGAAAAATCTGCTTTCAGGACAAAATATTAATCTTGAACACAGATGTTATTTGTACCTGGGTGTGAGTATGTAAGCTGGACATTTCCACACAGAGAAGGAAGGCAGTGACTTCCAGAGGCAAATGCCTCAGGAAAACGCTAATTGTTGTTCTGAGGGCATCTGATGAGTGCTGAGCTGAAATTAGCACAGGTTGGGTTCTTCAGTTTAAGTACTATGCAAACATCTAGGCCGTGCTGGCAAGCGCTTCACAAGTGGTGTTCCTTCTGCCAGGGGAGCCACTGTCGTTGGGCAGCTTGATGAATTAGCCACGTATCAAAATACCTTACATAGATGATATTGGAGATGCAGAATATGTATTTCATAAAATAAAAGCTGTACCTACACAGATGAGCCTGTTAGCTGCACTTTCAGGCAAGGCTGATGGTAACTGCTGTGCCGTCTCCTGTGGAGTCTGAAAAAGGAAAGCTGCAGTGCTAAGAGCATAGCTTGACTCCTTTTGTTTTTAAAGCTAAGTTAGCTATTGCCTTGCGTTTGCTTTCCTGAAAGCATGGGAGGCCACTGCCTTCTCCCTGCTGCTCTTGGGCTGGTTTGTATTACTGTGACGGGGGAGTGTGAGAGAAGAGAGTGGGGGAGAGGCTTATTTAACTAAAAACAACAAAAGCAGCCCCACAAAAACGACCTGAGCCTTACACTGACACCTGTGTCAACCACCAGAGACTGCTGAGGAGAATTCTTTCATGGCTTTTTGAAATGTCAGAGCTGTTGGGTTTGTGCTGAGAACCCAGCGAGGTCAATCTGTGTCACTGCCTTTCTGCCATACTTTTGGTGCTGCTGTATGAAAATCATCTCCGTGCGCTATCTGCTAAATTCCCTTGGCCCATGGCGCTGTACGAAAACACTCTAAATGCTTTATCCATTAAATTCCCTTGTCCCATTGTAGCAAGAAAAAATAGAAGGAACTGTGTAAACCATTTTTACTTCAATAGCTGTGTTAGTTTTGACAGTGTTACCTCCTGTCACATTGGCTGTATGCAGACAGTTGAGATGGAATGAACGTAGTATTGTTTGCTTGAGCTTTTATTGAGCAGGTTTCAGTGTAAGTGCTGCTGCTGTAACGTTTAATAGCTGACAAAGCCTTGCCAAAAACTCCTTATTAATGCTGCACAGCACTCCATTTGTGCCGTGCTCTGAGAGGTTAAAGCCGCAACTCCTTCCAGAAGCAAATTGATCAGCAGTGAAATGTCAGCTCCCTGGGTGCAGCAGCGCTGGGCCATGCCAACACTCTGCTCCCACCCCGAGCTCCCCAGCTGCAGAGCATTTGCATGGTGACGTTTTGCTACCTTAGCAGATGGCTGATGTTTCAAAATCAGCTCTGGTTGGGATGAGGCAGCCTGCAGCCTAGCTGGGTGTTGGAGGTGGAAATGGAGTCTTTTGGTGCTAGCAATCTGTGCCCCTGGTGGCTCACAAGGCACGGAGTTCACCCTGAAGCCTCTCAGAAGTGCACAACTTCTCCAAAGGTGGATATGTTGCTCTCCACTGAAGCAATTACTGTGGTGCCTGCTGTGCTGGAATTCAAGGCAGAAGCACAGACTCTACTGGGGAACTCCTGACCTTCCACGCTGCTTCAGAGGAGGCTGGCAGGTGGCATTCAGGTTTTGCTGGGAAAAAGAGTTGTGTTTAAGCTTCAGAAGCCCTGCTCATCACCACCATCTCTGACCAGAGGTGCATCAAGAGCCTCCTGCTTGAGGTCTTGAATCTAAGTCACACCACAGCAGGGGGGCAGGCTGCAGGGGGAAAAGGCTTTACCTGAGCAGTAACTGTCAGTGGGGTCATTGCTCACAGTCTGCTTTATTAATGTCTGCTTTTAAATGGTTGTGGGTGGAGAGCAGGCCTTTACCCACTTTTGTTGTCCCAGTGTTACTAAGGCTCAGAAACTGTTCTGCTAATGGTAGCAAACATTTGTGGATGCTGTTCAAGGCCATGTAATCATCTGGTCAGTGTCAGCTCCAGTAGCATTCAAAACTAGTTGTACCAGTTCATTTAATTAGAGTAATGGCAATTAACAGGGAACAGCAATTAATCTGGGTATGATCTTTACATCTTAAAAGCTGAAGCCCAGTAGTGGAGCAGTGAAGAGCTGAAACGGTTGCTTAGGGACATTGTATGGAGACAGGCAACTGTAGGGCAAAACAGTCTCTTGTGCAAGCCAAGCTTACCACCAGCAAAGTCTTCCTGCGTTTTTGTTCCACCTTTAGGGGGTGGTATGAAACACGAATTCTAAACCAGTGTATTGAAGATGATGGTTCTGTTACATTGCAGCATTTTGTACTAGAGACACAGCAGTATCAGAACTGCTCTGTCTGTAACTTGTCTGGGTGGAGGCAGACGCCTCTCTACTGATGCTGAGCAAATCTGATGCATCTGATTGAGTTAACAGAGCAGGGAGCCCATGCTCTCTGACACAGACTTGCTGACTATAGAGTACCAGATGTATTTTTTCAGGAGACGATAACTGTTTTAACTGGTCCTATGGAAGTGACAAGAGGTGTGCTTAGTTCAGAACAGTCACAAAAGGCTGAAGATACAAAATCACTCTAGCAGTGGCACAGAGTCAGGTCTGTAGAACAGCCACACTGTGCTGAATGCTGTGCAGATGTTGCAGTTGTGTGTGATGTGGCTTCCCAGGCTGCAGGTGCATTAGGTGAGTGCTAGAAGGGTGTCCAGGTACAAGATGACTTCTAGTTCAAATATGCCTGGAAAGAAGTATCCACTTCAGGATTCCTGCTTATGCCCAAAAAGTGTCCAGTGATGCCTTCCTACATATGTGCAATGTCCTTAAAAATAGTTGTGACTGCTTGCCTGGAACTTGTGCCAGTTTCTGCTGACCAGGTTCTGGAAGGTTGTGCTTGGTTGCTTTCAGCAGGAGCAGGCAGGTCCCAGCCTGTGGTGTGTCCGGCAGGAGCAGGCAGGTCCCAGCCTGTGGTGTGTCCGGCAGGAGCAGGCAGGTCCCAGCCTGTGGTGTGACCGGCAGGAGCAGGCAGGTCCCAGCCTGTGGTGTGACCGGCAGGAGCAGGCAGGTCCCAGCCTGTGGTGTGTCTGGCAGGAGCAGGCAGGTCCCAGCCTCTGCGTGCTGTCTGAAGCTGGCGCTTTCCTGACTGAGTTTTTGTTTCCTTGCAGCTGACAGCGCGGTCGCTGCCTGCCATACAGTCTGACGAGAGACTGCAGCCTCTGCTGAAGCACCTCAGGTATCTGGGAGCATGATTGGGTTCTTTCATATGCATTGAAATAATTCTGCTGGGGGAATGGGTTAGCTAAAGTTGCTTTTTCTTATGGATGCCTCAGCTTAGACTTTGACTGGAGGACACACCTTGAGTGCATTTCTTCATCTTGTCAAGGGTTTATAAATGATGTGGAGCTGTTGTTGCTTCTAAGGAACAAGAAAACATTTGCAACTCCTCTATTTTCTTTTTCCTATGGTAAAGGCAAAGTTGTGAAGTTTGCTTATGAACAAAACAGATTTTAAATGGCTGCTCCAAATGACCTTCCCTCCTGCAATATTTTATGCTCTGTGACACTTTTTGGGGTCTCTCCCTCCATCATTCATTGACAGATGGAATCCAGTTTTTTTCTTTCAGTGAACCTGAAGAGAGCTGCCCATGTGAGCCATGAAGGGTGCTCTGCAGCTGGAGCAGCCTGCCTCTCCTGGTAGCATGCAGCCTATAGAAGCTTCCTATTCTGTTTGAACGTGTTTGGGGGTGAAGAGTAAGGAGAAAAAAAAACCTTTCTTGATGTTCTTCAGGTTACGCACAGATTTGGTCTCTTATGATTGCTTTTTGCCATGTTGTCTGGGAGACTTTTCTTGCTGCAGTAGTGTACAGGAGGACAAACACCATACAAGTAGACGGAGACTGCCTCAGAATCATTGAATAATTGAGCTTGGAGGGGGAACCTCTGGAGATCATTTAGTCCAGCCCCTGCTCAGTGCAGATCTGGTGTGACCAAGCTGCTCAGGTATTAATTCAGTTGAATTTTTCATATCCCTAAGGGTAGCAATGTACTTAACTATTGAATGTCAGTGATGAAAGCTCTGTTGTGAACACATGCAGCTCTGCATTGAGATGACTGGAATGATGTGGGATGAAGTAAAAAATGTCATGGTGAGCTCTGCCGTCCCAGCGCTGCACTGCAATTGGGATGCAGAGCTAGTTAGCAAGCTCTTGGTTTCCTGTGGTGTTCAGCTGCTCAAGGTGTCTGTACCCAAAGCACCACATTCTGTTCTGATTTGAAAGAAAATGACCCTCACAATTTTTATTATGTAGGAACAGTTTCATGTTTCATTGCTTCTAGTGTAAATCAAAATGAGACAAGAAGCTCTCATTGTACCTCTGCTTATTTACTGTGGTCTGAACTTTTGTTCATGACCTAAGAATGGGAGAAAATAGTGTAGCTGTGGTGTGGCTGGCTTGGAAATGCCAGTGACCTTCCATGGTTTTGCCACCACACCTCTTTCTGGGGTTTCAGATCCCACGCCTCAGGGGTACATCCTTCTCTGTGGGCAGCTGAAGAGCAATTAGGTTTTTAATGAATTGTGCTGTCCCAGGGTCCCAACAGGCACAGTCTTCCCTGCGCTTCTGGTTTGTACCTGTGGGAAAAGGAAAGGTTGCAGCAAAAGCTGCTTTGACGTGAGCTGCTTCAGCAGGGATACTGTATGTGCACTGGTGCAGGGAGGTGCTTGCGCACTTTGCGTTCACTTGGGTGCCCTCAATCACAGGGAGGTGACTGCCATCTGGCTTTTGCCAAGGTACGGAGGCTGTTCCCAGGGCATTCTCTCACCAACAGGAAATGCCTGAATGTTGAAACAGGCAAAACAGATGACACTTGGCAGCTGAGCAGGGAGATGACCAAAGAGATGTGTTCTTGTTACTTATTTATGTGAGCTGGTTTTTGCTTCCTCTTGCTCACAAGAAGAGGAAAAATAGCTGTAAGCTTTCACCTACCTTTGCTTTGTGAGTTCTGACTGCAGCAGGTTATTTTTGGCATGTGTCAATGGAGCTTCAACAGGGGAGCAACAGCTGAGATAGAAATGTATGAAAAGAGCCTGCAAGTGAAGGCTGCAGAGCACTGTTTGCTTGCTAATGCCCTGTGTAGCTGTTGGTATGTGCTCGTGGCTTTTAAATCATCCAGGTGTCAGGAGAGGTCATTTTGCTGGGCCTGAGGTCTGCAGAGATGATGGACTCCATGCCCATTGTTGTAAAGGAGACACCGTGGGGTTTGGAATCGGACTGTGCTGCGCTAAACATGTGATGTGTGCTCTAGGTCCTCCTTGTGTGCTGTTCTGCTTCTCTGGTACTTTCTAATATCAATTGTCCTAGACCCACAAAAGAGAACCTTTGTGGTCAAAATGGTAACTGATGGTGTGAGATTGTGCTTAGGGATTTCACAAGGAGATTTAAATTGCTAAAACTTGAGGAATTTAATAGAAATGGAAACTTTCTGTCTAAATGCATGGGAAGAGCACTTCTGCAGCCTCTGCTTTCAAAGGAATTCATTTGGGTCTTGTGATGAAATGGCAGAGCTGTAACACTCTGCTGTGTGAGATTTCCAGTGGGAATCACTTCAAAGATAGACAGAAGCTGTCATGCCCTATCAAACTCCTACAGACTGTGCCTGCAGATGAATTGCAAGGAGAGCTGAGCTGACTTTGTTGAGTCTGCTGAAGAGGAGGCTTAGGGATGATCAAATAGCAGCCTGCAGCTGTTTGCCAACCTGTGTGGGAGCTCGTGGTGGTGGTGGTGCCAGGGGACAGAACAAATGACAGTGGTCACAGAGCAGCATGGGAGCTTCAGAGCATGTCAGGAGAAAGGCCTCTGCTAGGCAGGTGTGAGCAGCAGCTTGCCCAGAGAGGAGGGCCCTTGGTCTAGGGAGATTTCCAGGCTGCAGCCAGCAGCAGCTGTGCCTCATCTCGCTGGTGCTGGCAGCGGGAGGTGGGACTGCTGGGGTTCCTGTCCTTGCAGTAACACAGTACTCAGCAAGGCTGAGAGAGTTTGTCCTCCTTGAGGCTTCTGGAGCCTCGCTTTGGTGTGGTTGGGTGACCATGGGTGCTCGGCAGCACGGTTTCCTTGGCTTAGCAGTGGTTTCCAGCACTGCTGTGATTCTGATCCATGTAGCAGGCTGCAAGCAGATGAGCCGAGGGTGCTTGTGGCAGAGGGGCTTAGGGAGTCGCCCGCACTCATCGTGGGGTGTGGTCACCGAGTTGCTATTGCCCTGCCTGCCTGTTGTACAGAACGACCCCAAGCAGATGCTTGCTGCTTGTATCGGTGTGAGAGCTGAAATTCCCCCCACCCCTGACAATAACAAGGCTAGCTCAGTCTGGAAGCAAATGAAAGCTGTATTTACAAGCAAATCTACAATATATGATGAAATGCAATGAATATGTACAAATATACACAATTCACAACGTTTACGAATATATACACAACATTTCCAAATAGATAAAATGAACAGAAAAGCACAGTCAAGCTCCCTTTGCTTCCCCCCAAAAGGGGCCTTTCCCAGAAGAGGCCTCTCTCCCAGGGGCCTCCTCCCCCTGGACCCCCCCCCGGCAGAAAGCAGAGTTAGTTAAAAGCCAAGAGGCTGTTAACTTAGCTCGCCAAGGTCAGTGTGTTATCTTCAGCCAGAAAAGAAGAAACAGCAGCCCAGACAGCCCAGCAAGTTGCCCTGACTTTCCCAACTTTGTTATGAGTAGTGGGTCTTAAACATTTCTATCTATCCAATGGAAGTGTTTAGAACAATCATTATTTTGCTTTCCTATACCCTATAGTGACTTATTTACAGTCTTTTGCTTTCTGTGCATGAACTGTGAGAAGAAAAATTAAAAAGGCAATTTCAAACCATCACACTGCTGCTGCTGTCTGCTTGGATTGGGATGTTTTTAGGACTGTTTGTCCAAGTAGAGTGATGCAGATCTGATTCTACAAGGGAATTTAGATGTTTCATTAGTAGTAAGAGACATCCACAGCTCAAAAAAAATTAATTATTTATCCATTGTTGTGTAATGAAAAAAAAATATTAACTACAGCAGGCTTGGCTGGTGCTGCAGGTTATGGCAGAGCTAAGAGCAACGAACGCAGCTAGAGGGAACCAGTTCTGTGTGCTGCAGTAAGACAAACAGCTGTCACGCCTTGCACTGCTGAAATGTCATAGAATCATTGAGTGTTTGGGGTTGGGAGGGACAGCTTGCACTGGATCAGGTCACTCAGAGCCCCATCCCACCCAACTTGGAACGGTTCCAGGCGTGGGACTTCTACCACCTCTCTGCCCGGTGGCAGATTGCCAGGAGCACGATCCTGTGGTCTGAGTTCTGAATGGCCTCTCACCACTCTTTCCAGACAAAAGGAGGGAAGGTTTCTTCTCCACGTTGGCTCTAATGTTAGCTTTATGGATCTTAATCTGGGTTTCATAACTGTTAATCAAGGTGCTGGGCCAGCTACTTTCGACACCACTATCACATGGAAAGGTTGGGCTGATCCTGGGATCCCTTCCAGCCTGGCAGTCTGGGATTCTGTCATTAAATCCTTACCTAACTGTCGCATACTGTTAGGTTGGTTTTTGATGTGAAATGTTGGTGAGATAGATCTTCCTAAATCTGTAAACCTAAAAGGAATGTGTTTTCTGAGCAGCTTTAGATGATGTTGTGCTGTTGGCTTTCTTTTCCAGCCATGCCTATGTTGGCCCAGATTACAGCGTGCAGAAGAATGCAGGAAAGATTTCCCTGGAGGAGATTGATGCTGTGAGTCCTCTGTCCATTGAGCTCTGCTGTGTGATATTTAAACTCGAGTGCTTTGTGTACAGACAACACAAAAGCCTTGATCTGCTTTTGGGTCGTAGTTGTGACACCTGCGAAGTGTCCAAGTTTACAGTGGAGCAGACTGAGCAGAAAGTTCATCTCAGCAGATTTGGACTGGGACTGTAATAAATTGTTTGATTTGCTGCCTCGTTTTGTGTGCTTGCACAAATACCCAAAAGATGCTTAAAAAGGGGAGAAACAAAAAAGGTTGTGATGCAGCTTTGGCTGCATTTCTCGTGCCAGCAAGGAAACCTTTTTTGGTGTGCAGCTGAAAATGCTCTGATGCTTGACTCGTGTTGCCCTGTGCTTTGGGCTCTATTGTGGAGGTGGCTACTGGGAGAGCTGGCTTGAGGACATGGAGTTGCCGTGGGTGCTTTGCACATCCATGGCTTTTCTGCCAGCCAGTGATGTTTCCAATGGAGCTAATTAATAGGATCATAGAATCCTTAGGGTTGGAAAAGACCTCTAAGACCGTCAAGTCCAACCTTCTACCTAACAGCTCTGTGGCCACTGGATCATGTCCTGCAGCACCATGTCTATTGGCTTCTGGAACACCTCCAGGGCCGGTGGCTGCCTCACCTGGCTGGGCAGCCTGCCCCGGCACCTCCCCACTCAGAGCTCGCAGCAAGCACACAGCCTGCAGGTGCAGGATTGCTAACCAGCAGCCTCTGTCCCAGCAGCTGTCGGTGAGGTCCTTCCCGCTCTGCATGCGGCAGCTGCACCGAGCCCTGCGGGACAGCCACCACCTGCGCCACGGCGGCCGCATGCAGTATGGCCTCTTCCTGAAGGGCATCGGCCTGACGCTGGAGCAAGCCCTGGACTTCTGGAAGAGAGAGTTCATCCGGGGCAAAGTGGATGCAGACAAGGTAATGCACGGAGGGAACAGCTTAGCGTGGCTGTGCTGGGCTGGGCTGCGTGGTGAGGCAGACCTCTGCCACAGGCACACCGATGGCTTTTGCAGAGAGGTTTTTGCCTTTCCCTCTGTTTTTGCTTATGGTTGTACCGCTCTGCTGGCCACTGGCCTGAAGCACGGGGAGAAAAGGAGCCACAAAGAGCCTTCGTATAGATTAGATGAGGACTAGAAAGATCTTCTTTCACCACTGAATCCCTGGGGAATCAATGTTCTGCATGAAATGGAGGTATTCCCTGTAAGTTCAGCAGACAGGTCAGTGAGTAGAGGCAGCACTGTCTGAGAGGGGAGGGGAGCCTCTCTCTGCTAATTCCAAAAATATAAATTCATTGCACAGCTGTGTGTGAGGGGAGCCTGAGTGGATTTACAGTGTTGAGAGTAAAAGAAGAACTTGGGGTGAGTGAAGGCAGAAGGAGATGCTTGAGGAAGCAGCAAAGAACTGCTCCTGGGTGCAGTGGGCAGTCCTCCTGAGAGGTCACTCCCTGCTCTGAGCCTTGCTTGTGCCATTGAGTCTTGAGATCAAGGTAAGTGCCACAACCACGAGAGCATGACACGTGTGGGAACTGCTCGTTGCCTTGAACAGCCGAGACAGAGGCTTCCTCTGCTCTTGTCTGTGGCCTGTGGTGTGTGTCAGAGCAGTCGGTGCTTTGTGTCTCCTGCTGTGGGAGCTCAGCTCTCTGCTGTGCTGCTTCTGCTCTGGAAGGGTGTTCTGGGAGCACACACTGTGCTGTGCCCTGGGTGCATGTGTGTGGAGACATCCTGCTTGCCATCACAGGGTTGTTGGGGCTGTCTGCCACAGCACCCCTCTTGACAGGCCCTAGGCATAAGTGAAGTTTTGTCATCCTGTTTTGGGATGTTGGGAGGTGTATTGTGGGTGCAGAGAGGAGCTGGAACTGCTGTGCTTTCATAGCCAGGCTGCTGCTGCCATCTCATCTCCATTTTTCTCAAATTCTGGATACCCCCTTTCAGCCTGGGTTAAAGACACAGAGATGGTTTTTCACAGCTGTCATTGAAGTCAGTGGCCTGTGGTTTTTCCCAGTACAATGCCATGTAGTGTGTAGTATTTAGTGTCCTGGGAAGATGAGGATCAATACAACTCCTGTGGACACTGTCTGACATTCTTATTTCCTGACACTCCTGATGCTGTCCCTTTGCTGCAGAGTGGAGGCCATGGCACTGTTGTGCCTTTCTTAGACTGGTTGCTAGGCTAGGGGCCTGTGTGGTAAGTGTTGTTCAGGTGCCAGCATCAGCTGTCAGGGGGTCCTGGTAGCTTCTGACTGGTTGTGCCAGTCAGCTTCAGAGCCTCACTGCTTATTCAAGGTTGTTTTGTTTATTTCTATATAACATAATCTTACTCAAAACAGACATTAATTTACACAGGCTCTTACACATCCTGCTTTTGGTGATTAAAAAATAATTCTCCCTGTCTCACCCCAAAACCCAGAGGAAGATCTCCAATATGCTTTCCAAGGAAGTGCTGAGCCAAGGCAGAGGATTTAATGGCAGTGCAGTTGTACACATGCTCTGGTAACAGAAGAAGTCTTTACCTGGCTGTCACTGCTTCCGTGTCTGTGTGATCAGGCTGGGGGGATGAGACTGAAGGCAATGAGGAGGCTGTTTGCTGAGCCCCAGAGGCTGGTGACTGGCTGAGGGGTGCCAGAGGTTGCTGGCCAGGGGATGCCTCTTGAGCTCTTTTTGTTCAAGGGCCTCACAGCAGATGTTCTCCAGAAGAAGGAAGAGGAAAATTTGCTCAGGCTTAACCTAGCTCAGGCTCTGAGACTGGTAAAGAAGTGAACCCTTCACAATGAGGCTTTAGAGCTGCAGTCGGTTATTAATATGTTCTAGATGTTTCTTCCACACATTGATCCTGTCTGGTAGGGAAGACAGGCAGCTTGCCAGCCACATACTGCATCAGGATGCGAAGGAGTATGTTAAGAAGTGATGAAACCTTGGGGTGAAGGTATACCCACAATTAGATTGTTCCAATAGTTTGATGTTCTTGGTTCTCCAGCTCTTCTGCAGAGGATCTTACAGGGATCCTTGAACGTGGCCTCAGGAGTGAGGCTTCACCTTGGCTGCAGACAGCTGGTGGTGAATGTTTCTATTGGGGCCAACCAGAAATTGCAGGACGAGCAGTTTGGAGTAGAGACCTCCTGAGGTGCTTCCCAGTCTGTCCTGTCTGCTTCTGGCTGCAGGGATGAGTCAGAGTTGGTGAGGGTCAGGCACCAAAGGTAGGCATGAGCACAAGGAATAGCAAAGGTATGTCTGTAAATGGGAAGTGCTGAGGCTGTCATGCTTGGTAGACCTAATTATGTTATACCCCCCCAAACTGAAATTCAGGAGAAATAGGCACTGGGTAATCTGCAGGGCAGTGCTTTAGGCGTGCATAGCTGTCCCTAGTGCAGTTTGTAATGCACTGATGCTGTGCTGGTGCTGTCAAACAGCCTCTGGCTCCTTCAGTCCCAGGAATGTTTTCTGTATCAGTCAGGTACAGAGTTTAGTATTTTGCTTTCTCCTTGTCTGAGATCTGAGGGTTGATTTGCAGCTAGGTTCTTTTTTAAGCTGCCTCCTTTATAGTGAGGAGTGCTACCTGCTATTTCAGGGACATGTTTTGATTCATGGATCAGAACAGAATCTTTGTTCTGTCACATCTTAGTTATAATTCTCTAACAGACTGTCATTTGCTACTTCTATTCTTGAATTACTTAAACTTCACATATCTGCAGCCTGGAGTGGCCTGTTGAACAGCAGGGCACCATGTTGAACACCTAAGAGATAAAGATGCGATGGAAATTCCTCTGTGCAGAAGCAAATTTCATCCTTGTTTAATTGCGTATCAGTAGCACTGTGATGCAGGTACATGTCCAGGCCTGAATTCTCCCAAGATGTATAAAGGCTCCTAGGACCTTGACCAAGGTGTTTGCTCCCCTCTGTTGCCCAGGAAGATGCAGAAGTGCAGCATGCACTTGAGCCTTGGCTAAAGGCATAGCTGTATCTGTAGGGTGCGCAGGGGTGTGTGTAGCCTGTGCGTGCTGCGGCTGTGTTCAGGAGATCAGCTTTGCAGTGGAGTTACTAACAGGAGGCAAGGGGTGCTCAGTGTTGTGCTGTTGAGTTCAGCTGGGCTGGGGTTTAGATGTGCAGGTAGAATATTCACTAGTCAAGGGATCCCCCCTGCCCCAAAGGAGGGGCCACACAGATTCATGAAGTTGTTGACATTGCCCAGACCAGCCAGGGGTTGCCTTTTCCCACAGCAGTGGTAGAGGGCATCAGTTCCCTGGGCAATATTCTGCAGCCTCACTCGGTGGTGTTTCTTTTCAGGATGCAGGAATTCTGCTTGCCTGCCACATCTAGAGTTGTGAGCACTAGAAAGAAGTAAAACCTATCCAAATCATTACTTTCTTACCATATTGAAGTAAAATACTTCCTCAAAACAACATTGTATGGTGCTGTACAGCCAAGGCCCCTACTGATTCATGAGTATGGTTAGGGATACTAAAGCAGAATTGTCTTTGGGACATAATGATGGAGATTTAAGAGCTGCTGTAGTTTCAGTGATGCCCTGTGGCTAGTGCAGATGCATGTTGAGCTCAGTTAAGCTGTGCATTCCCCTCTGAAGCTGTGTTTTCTCAGGCCTGACGTTCCCAGCCACAATCTCCATGCACCTTGCAGCCATCTGAGCTCCCTGAAGTACTACCAGCAAGGTTTCACGCTCTGACATTTTAGAGTTGAACTTTTTTTATCCTGAGACTGTATTTCTTTACAGAAACTGGTTTGTTTTTTTTTTTTTTTTCAAAAAACCCTTAGAATTAGGGAAAAACAAAAACTGATTTTTGTTTTAGAGACTGGAAATCTTAAAGCAGTGAGATGGAGCTGGACTGAACCCCTGGATTTTCACTGTGTTTTGTTTGGTGGGTGTTACTGAGACACAGCACGAGTGGACATGGTGTGCTAGAAAACGAATAATTTTAGCCCAGTGTCTCCTGGGAGGCTCTGTGTGAGCACACACGGAGTGCTCTTCCACTGCATACCCTCTCCCACTTGCCACCAGTTTCTCAGTTACCTCATGTTGAAGGTGGAGCTCTCCAGTCTTTGTAGCAAAGCCAAAGCTGTGTTAGCATCTTTCTGGGGTTACTGGAATTTGTTCAGCCTTCTCTGCAGCCTGCCGAGTGTTTCTGCCCTTACTTGAGAGTCTCAGTTTTCATCACCTGGCTTACATCACACAGGAATATATGTGGCAGCCTTGCATCTGGTGCAGGTCCTGGGGACCGAGCAGAGCTCTGGCTACAGAGTCTCTGTCCCAGGGCATTGCAGTGCTGGAGTCCAAGCCCTGTGCTGTTAACTCTGCTAGCTGCTATGGGCGTGAGCAGGGTCACTTCTCCTGGTTGTTGCGTGCAAGGCACTGGACTCTTGTCTATAGCAGTCCAGTGTGAGCAGCTTGCTGGTAAGGTTCTTGCACTGTTGAGCACGAAAGCCATCGATGCCTTTCCTGAAAACAATTTAGATCAGCATCTGGTCTCCTGTGGCTTGCTTTAATCACAGCAACGTGTGTTTGATTTCCATGCTGTGCTGTCCTGCTGGAATTGTGTGCATAAAAACAGATGCTAATGCCAGACCTTTAATTTTCTAAGCTCCTTTTTGTGGTCTTGAGCCACTTGTCAGCCCTTGACTCTCTCTGCAAAAGGGCTGGGAGCTTGTCAAAGGAGGGCCCTGCTGTAGCAGCCATCACAGCATCAGTGAGGGAGTCAGGTTGTGGCAGGTTAAGCACAGCAATGGGTGGGTTTGGCTGTGTGGGTGCCAGATGAGTTCAGCAGCTGTGCAAGATCTGAGTGTCCGAAGTGCAGTCTTCAGCAGGTCCCTGTTTGGTGCCTTCTGAACCACACAGCTCTTTAAGCAGGCTGCTGAACAGAGCCTGCTGCCCCTTGCCACACCACCCTAGGATCTGGAAGCTCTCTGGCTGTAGTGAGGGCTGCAAATCTTGAGGACTTTGTCTGGTCTTATTTTATTAGAATAGCAACGACAAAATAAACCACAAGAGGTTGGTTTCTTGGATGAATTGCAGCCGTTGTGTTTGATTACCAGAGCTGTTGCCCTGTAAGAGCCTTACAGCAGGCACAGTCTGTGTGCTCCTTCTGAGGGAGCTCAGAGCAGGCTGGCAGTGGAGCTTTGTTACTGCTCTGTTTCCATTTTCCCTGCAGTCACCTTTTAATTTGCAATGAATTAACAATGCAAAGAAGAGTTAACTAGGGGAAAATATTCCTGTGTGCTCAGATCAAGCCTGCCTCTGAGTGCAGCCAGACTCCCGCTGTGTTTGCAGTCTGGTGTGCTCTGTGCACAGGGAAACCTCAGCAGTTCTCTTTGCTGTGCCAGCAAGGGCTCATAGCTCTTTTTCTGAGCTTCTCTCTTTCCTTTGATCATCACCTTAAAATGTTGTGCGTTTGCCTAGTTTTCTTGGCTTTGTGTTGTTTCTGTTTTGCTGTAATCAAGGAAAAATATGGGGTTTACAGCACATTTTTACAGAGTGCCAGAGCCCTTGAGCCAAGCTGTGCTGTCTGAGCTGGAGCAACTTAAGGCCATTTCATCTCCCCCTGTCACTGGGAGAAAGGACAGCCCCAGCCTGACCCCAGCCTCCTCTCAGGGAGCTGTAGGGAGCAATGAGGGCTCCCCTCAGCCTCTTCTCCAGACTGAGCAACCCCAGGTCCCTGAGCTGCTCCTCACAGGACCTGTGCTCAAGACCCTCGCCCAGCCCTGTGAGCAAGGCTGCCCAGGGAAGTGGTGGAGCCCCAGGAGATAGGTCAGGGATGTGTAGCTGTGGGGACATTCATGGGAGGTTTTAAATTACTGTTTTCATCATTTCCTAACATCTGGGGGTTCAGACCTTTGCTCTTTCAGTTGCCTGACCTCCAGAGCAGCACCTGCATCAGCTGAGGAGAGCTCAGCTGGCAGCACTTGCACACCCCCCCACCGGGAGCCTGCATGCTCCTGCAAGCCTGTGTTGTGCGCAGCACAGCCTGCAGCAGGCAGCTCCGCTTGTGCTCTGCTCTACTCAGTGGGAGTGTGCTTGGAGGGTTCATTCATTCTGTTGCCTGACTGCAGCTGGAGGCACTGCAGCAGCTGTAAGGATTTGTTGCTCTGTTGATGCAGTTCGACAAAGGCTACGCTTACAGCATCCGGCACAGCTACGGCAAGGAGGGCAGGAGGACTGACTACACCCCCTACAGCTGCATGAAGATCATCATGTCCAACCCCCCCAGCCAGGGCGACTACCATGGTGAGTGCCTTCTTGGTTCACTGGGAACGCTGAGAGCAGGGGAAGCCCTTGGCTGGGGAAGTGATCCCTTCTCTAGTCTCTTAAATGATGTCTCTCATTCTGAGGCCACAGCTCTCTTGCGTCTGGCGGCACTGCAAGGAGACTTCAAAATTGACACAAGTGTGCTATCAGAGGTGTTGAGAGAGAGGGATGCAGCTGGGCAGGAATTCTGAGGTTTGCTAGCTGACTTTAAACCCCTCCAACCTCTGTGTGGCTAAGTATGGAAAACCCACCCTGGCTTCACTGTGGCTGCTCTCTATGAAGGCATTCCTTCAGCTGTGTCTCAAAACCACTTCTGGAGCAAAGCCTCCCACTTGCAGCTCAGGTAGTGACCCTGGAGCTGTTTATCAAGGAACACCTGTACAAAGGTCTGGCCTTTAAAGGCCAGTTGGCTCTCATGGCTGGTCAGCTGTTGCTGTTTTGCTACAGCTATCAGGAGTTCCTGCACTACTGCTGGTGGCGAGCAGCTACCTCCCTGCTCTGTTGCTGTCAGTGTACGAGAGCTGTGGCTTGTTTCTGTTGAGATGTTTTATGTCCCTGATGACTGTGTGGTGCAGTCATCATTTTGAAGTAGCCTGTAAGAGGCAAGCAGCTGCACAGATGGGGAGCTGACTTTGTTATCAGCAAGCTGCTAGACAATCACGAGCTGCTGAGCTGGTCTGTGGGGTGCCTGTGTGCCCAGCTGCTGGTTGCCCAGACTGTTTGTCAGCTTGCTGCTTTCCCTGGCAGGGTGTCCCTTCCGCCACTGCGAGCCGGAGCTGCTGAGGCAGAAGCTGCAGGCCTGCAAGGTGCCTCCTGCTGGGATAGCTCAGGTGAGACACAGCTGCACTGCTCTGCAGTTTTCCTTCCCATGTGTGTAGGAATGCTGTGTGCAGCCTATGAGGAGTCTCTTCTTGCAAAATCTCACGCAGGACCTTGGCTTTCTGTCTCTAGTGCTCTCGTGGGTGTCTGGGTTGATGTCACTGCCTCTGGCTGTGTGACTTCATGAGCTGGTTTGGCATTGCAGTGGGTGCCACACAGGGTCTCGTTCTACTTCATTTTACTCCACTGATGGAAAAAAGAGTTTAAATGAGTCTGCAAATATTTTCACAGCCTTCCAGCACCTGAAGGGGGCTACAGAAGTGCTAGAGAGGGTCTCGTTACAAGGGTGTGTGGTGGTAGGACAAGGGGCAATGGTTTGAAATTAGAGCTGGGTAGATTTAGGTTGGACGTTAGGACAAAGCTTTTCAGAATGGGGGTGGTGAGATGCTGGAACAGGCTGCCCAGAGAAGTTGTGGACACTTCATGCCTGGAAGTACTCTAAGATGAGGCTGGATGAGGCCTTGAGCAACCTGGGCTGGTGGGAGGTGTCCCTGCCTATGTCAGGGGCTTGGAGCTAGGTGATATTCAAGGTCCTTTCCAAGCCGATCCATTATATGCTTGCTTCAGAGAATTTATTTTCACTGTTACTGTGACTTGGGGAAGATTTTACAGTGCAGTCGGAAGACCTGAGGAATTGTTCCTGCGATCAGCTCCTAAAGCCCACGCATTTTTAGCCACCTATTGCTTTGACTTCCCCATCACAATAAAAGCTCTAGGCCTAGGGAAGTGGGGTAGAGATTTTGAGCAGCTTCTGAAAAGGAAACATTCAACTGAAACCCTGCCTTGTATATCAAGGAGAGCACAGGCCCTGGAGCTTTTTGAGGGGTGTCCTGAAGGACTCTGTCTCCCATTGCATGCTCTAGCAAGATACTAAGGCTCCAAAAGGATGCCATCATTTTTGGTGGGGGAAGGGACAGATTGGAGGGAAGCTGAGACAGTTCTGTGCATGAGCTGCCTGAAACCAGCTCTAGGCCCATAGGAAGAAGCTGCTCTGTGGTTGCTGCCAGAGTGTTGGACTTGACAGAGGGGAGTGTGTGAGAGGGCAGCCTTCAGCAGTCTCTGTTCCTTGGAAGGAACAATTAAGATAGAAATGAGAGGGAATTAGTTTTAAAGCATTTGTTGGTCACTTGTAGTCATTCCTGACAAATGCCTGAGCTGCTCAGGCTTTTCCTTCGTTTTTCTCTTGGTTCACATCAACAAGCATTGGTCTGTCTTCCATCTCTGACAGGCACTGGGGATGCCTGCCTTTGACTTCTTCCCATCTTAAATACATCAAAAACGGCTGCTGCTGTGAGATTTTTATCCTGCTAGTCATGGGAGTGATTGCTGGGGACTTGCAGCCTCAGCTGTCTTGCTGTGTGTGGGCAGGAGCTAGCAGATGTTGTTTCTCCAGTGGCTTTGCACAGCAAGGCAATGTCTTTGTACTTAGCATCCTTACTGGATGTGAATAGATGTGTGTGGGTTTTCTCCCTTTAGGTTGGGATTCATTAGGAATTTTCCTGCCAGAAGTGGCCAAGAAAAGCTGCCTTCATCAGCATCTTCTTTGCCTGTCTCTGGGTTTTGCAGTGTTGGTGGCAGGGTACAGGCTCTGCAGTGGCCGCTCCTGGTTTGGTTAACCCAAACCAAAAGACCAGAAAACTAAAATCAGCCAAACTAAGGAGGTTGGCTGTGGCTGAGTTCTCAGACCTTGATCTTTTACGTCAGACAGCTTTTGAGAGGTTCCACAGAAAGAGGAAGGGGCTTGCTTCACCCCTGTCTGGGGTCCCACACAGATCTCATTGCTGCCACCGCTCATGGTTCTGCGGCTGTGGTCAGTAACATCTGCATGGGTAATGCCAGCCTAAGATCCTTCAGTCCAGACTGGGGCCTCCTGGAGTCTTCTCTGATGCTGGTTGCTGTTTCTCGTGGTGAATGGTGGATGGTTTGCAACCTTTCAAGGCTTCTCCTGTAGTTGCTTTTCCAGGATCTGGGCCTCAGGACTGACGTTGACTCAACCATACCCTCCAGTCTGTCAGACATCTTGTTACCTGCAGATGGAGTGAGATCATCTTTACAGCTTCCCGTGGCTGAGGCAGAGCTTGCCCCTTCAGCTGAGTGTTTCAATCAGTGTTGTGTCTTTCCTATCAGTGCCGTGTCTTCCCTGGGGTCCCTTGCATTGTTCCTCGCTCTGCTCTGAAATTTTTTTGCTGTCTTCAAATGTGACTTCATTTAGTGCCACCTCTTGCTGTCTGTGCTCCAGAGAAGCAGGCTGTCCAAGTGAAAGATGACCTTCAGCGCTGTCAGGGGAAGATGGATGTCTGTTCCGAGGTGCATGGCAGTTCCCTGCCTGCTTTCTGCTGGAGGTGAATGTGTTGCTCTGGGCCTGGGGACACTCAGCTGGCCAACTTGCAACGAGCAGGGGCTTCACAGAAGGCTCTGAGCTAGCTGCACTCACTGCAGTTCTCACAGCTACTTCCAGAATCAGGGAATGGTTTGGGTTGGAAAAGCCCTCTGAGATCATCCAGTCCAGCCATCAACCTGATAGCCACATGGGTTGCTGAACCCTGACCCTAGGAGCCGTGGCCACACGTTTCTTGAGTGCAGACCCTCATAAAGCTGATGCTCCAGTGTCTCCCCGCTTCAGGCTAGAAAAGCTGCCCATTAAAAGTGGAGGGAACATAGAGGTGTTTGTAGAAGACATAAATAAAATACCTTCTCTTGGGCCATGACTGCCCCTGGCTTTTGCTTTTCTGAAGAAAAGGCACATCAGAGCTAACAGAGGAGGCCTTGGCAACACTGATTGCAGAATAAAGCAGTGTGGTATAAATGTCTTCCTAGAGGCAGAAGGCTGCTGCTGTGAGGGGGTAGGGGGATCTGCTTGCAGGGCTGCTGCTGGGTTGGGAAGACAGCTGCAGACTGCTGTCCTGTGCGTAGATGTGGCAGGCAAGATGATCTTTGCTCTGCCTGAGCATGCTGTTTTGTGGGAAGGGAGGATAGTTAGCCTGAGTGCTCAGAACTTGGTGAGTGCCCTTTCACCTCACCGACAGCAGAGTCTTCTGATCGTGACTCCAGGTGATGTCAGCAACACCTTCTGAAGAAGTGCACAGAAGCAGTGTGGGCTGCATGTGCTGGAAGCCAGAGACAGCTCTTGCAGGGCCTGGCTTTAGTTGTGAGAAACCAGCTGGGAACCCTGAGGCACTAGTTGAAGGGTTAGGGATGGATGAGTTTCCTTCTGCTCTCAGCCACTTCACCTGACAGTGAAGCTTCTCAGTCAGTTTCTGAGGAGGAGGAGGTGACGGAGAAATACCCAAGCACAGACTCACACACACATGATCTCTAGGGGTCCCTTCTAACCTCTACCCTCTATGATAGTGCCAGAGTTCAGAGTTCGTTGTCTGGCTGGCCTTGGCCTTAATCTTTTACAGATGGAACAGTAGGTGGCAGGAGGGACAGGGATGCCAGCAGCTGGGCTGTTACAGAGAAGCAGCAGGGCAGAGAGCTTCCTTGGTACCGTGGTGCTGGTCTTATCCATTCAACAAATCTAATTTATTGGTAGATCTGCCAGTAAATGCCAGGCAGCTTTCAGCAGTGAGGGCACCAGTTTGCTCAGCTGGAGTCTGTGGCTGCGTGTGACACAGGGCAGCCCTGGGAGAGTGGTTTGAGATCAGCATTGCTTGAGGAGTTACAGTGCTTCTGCTGAGGCTGCCTCACAACTGCAGCAGTTTCTCTGTTTGATAAGCAGGGAGCAGGCTCTTTGGTTCTGGAAAGGGGGGAGGAGGGGATGGGACTGTACAACACTTAGCTGGTGCTGCGTGGTGATAAGGTGGAGGCTTTGTTCAGCACAGAGAAGATTACCTGGAGTGGGAAGCCAGTTGTGCTGACAAGAGATGGTCCTGATTTTCCTAATGGATGTCCAGAGCAGCTGGCTCCTCACACCTTCTGCTGAGCCTGCTTGGCAAGAAGAGGCTTCGTTGCAGAGGCACAATTCTCACTGGAGGCAGAGGCTTTCCTCTCCCAGATCCTTGTCTCCGGTAATTGGCATCATGTGCTCCCGATGGGAGCGCAGCGCTGCCGTACTCTGCATCTGCATGAGCCAGCAATGTGGGAGATAAAACCACAAATGGAGTCCTTGATTGCCTCATGCCTCAGCTCCTGGAACTGCTGTGTTTATGGCTGCAGTTGTGGGTGGCAGAGAGACTGCAGTGTGAGGGCTGACAGCTACTTGGCACAGTTGTGTTACCACGATAAAGATTCAACTTGTTCGTGAAGCTCCAAGTGCTGCAATTGCATTTTCAGGGCCTGACACACCTTGCCCTGGCTCTGCCTTGTTCTTACTGAGGACAGGATGCTTAGGAAGCCCTGCAGTGTGCCTGAGTGCTGGCAGTGTCAGGAGAGCACATGTGTCCAAGGTGCTGTCCCTGAGCTGCAGGGCTGTTGTGAAGTACCCTGGGGATGCTGGCTGGAGGGTTGGACTTGATGGTCTGAGAGGTCTTCTCCAGCCTCACTGGTTCTCTGGTAAGTATCCACAAGAGGTGTGTGTGCTGCTCCTGACCTGGGTTTCCCTTCTGCTGTGCAGATCCTGGAGCTGTTGAAGGGCATGCACTACCAGCTGGCCTGCCAGAAGTACTTTGAGCTGACCCACGAGGTGAGTACCACTGCTCTGGCTGGACTGCACTCTTTGTCTGGAGGAAGGCCTTGGACATGGTGCATGGAGCCTAGAGGGTGCAGTTCCCACATCCATCCTCAACTCTCTTGCTCTGCTGGTTTTCATTTCAGTGATTTCAGAGCTTCTGCAATTTGCTGCTTTTATGCATGGAAGTTGTTAGCAGCCTGAACATTGCTAGAGGTAGTAACAGGTTGCAATTTCTTCCTGAAAATATCGACACTGCTGGACTTGGTCTGTTTTAAGTCATTTAACTTTTCCAGTGCCCTGGTTTTAATCCGATGTGTGTGGTTTAACCCATTGCATGTTGTTATATACAGTAAAAAAAAATGTATTTGCTGTTTTCAGATGTACCCTAAAAAAATAAACCAACAAGTGTAATTAAGGCTCTGACCTCCTAGCACACACACAGAGTGACTTCCCTAGCATTTTCCAACGTTTTTCAAGAGCAGTGTTTCCCTCTAAGTGCTCTTCTTGTTCACCTGAAATGCAGGCTGCTTGAGCAGGGCTGGGACCACCCTTTAAAGGCAGTGTCCCAGCTTCTGAGCCCCCTGAGACTGGCATGGCAGCCCTGTGCGGGGCACATATCGGAACAGCTTCCTTCTGAAGTAAAGGCTTTGCTGGTGAGGTGGTGGAGCTCTAGCTAAATGTTCAGTTAGTGCATGATGATGATGGAGCTGAGAGGATGCTGCTGCTCAGTAGCAAGGGGCAGTGAAAAGGTGCAGCTGGTTTGGCTGCTCCACTGCAGACTTACTGCTCTGTGCTGTTGGATGTGCACCTGACGGCAGGATGCTGCTGCTGGCACTGATGGAGCACAGCTGAGGTGGCTCTGTTGGGCTCCTGTCCTAGCCTGCTGCCCTCTGGGTGCTGCATTCCTGGCTGCAGGAAGTGGAGATGGCACTTCCCATCCCCAGTTTTACGCTGGTGCTCCGAATTGGGGTTTATCTTGTGCAGTTCTTGCAGCTTTCAGCAGTGATCTCTCCTACCCTGGGCACGCTGAGCTTGTCCCAGCCACTCTTTTGGGGAGACAAATGTAGTTTCAGAGTGCAGGTTCAATTGTCCTGCATGGGTAAAGCTTTGCCAGCGTCCTTGTGCTGTTTATGTGCTGTGGGGTGCTCCTTGTCTTTGCTACAGCAAAGGCAGGGTGACATCCTTTGATGTCCATCAGTGAAGGGAGACAGATGGTGATGAAAGCGATGGCTTTTGCTTTATTGAACTGCTGATTAATTTGTCCTTCACTGTGGCAGAGATGACTTCTGAACTGCAGTAACCAGTGCTGCTTCCCTCTTGCCTGCAGGTGGATGATGTGGGGTTCTCTTTGAGTCACCCTAACCAGTACTTCACAGAGAGCCAGAGGCTGCTGAGTGGTGCTAGAGAAGGAAAGAAGGAACCGAGCAGCCCAGGAAACTCCCAACAGAAGACTGTCAGGCAGGAAAGCAAGAATGTGAGTTCTGTGCCGACCCCTTCTAGTACAGCAGCTGCTGCAGAGCTGGAGGGGCTGGAGGCTTACTTCACTGAAGACTGAGCAGCTGTGCTCTTGGGGGGTGGCTTGGGTTGGCTTTTCTTTCTTTTCTCCTTCTCCATCTCCCGTTGCTAGGGGATGCAGGTCTTTGCTACCTGGGATGCCTTGAGTGGCTTCAGCAGGCAGGTGCTGAAGCTCTGATTGCATCCAGGGCTTGCTGGCTACTCTGGGGCACTGTTAGGTGGCATGGAGAGGGCTGGGCAATGCCTTCCCAGTGACTGGGTGACCTGTGTCTGGCTGGCCTTTCTTTTCTTCAAAGTGGTTAACTATTTGTATCCCAGTCTGCGATCACTTTTGTAAGGTTCTTAATAAATGAATTGCAAAGCCAAAGTTGGTGTTCTTAGCTCTGTTTGAGTGGTACTTGGGATCAGAATTACTCTCTGGATGAGTTTGGCTCTGCAAGAGCAGCTGAGGGAGATGAGCTTCTTGATGTGTATCTCGACAGTGAATCCAGAGAGCATGAGTCAACGGGGCTTCAGTTCTGAGGGAGAGCCACAGCAACCTCTGCCCTAGTCAGAGAGAAAAATAGTGCCAGTGTTCAGCTCTTGTATTTGCTTCCACGCTGCAGCCCAGAGTGACCTGAAGCATAACTTGCTGGCATGTCCACAGGGATTATCAAGGGGATTTGGTGAGTTCTTCATGTAATGTGAAGAGGGGTCCCAGCACATATCACAGATGGCAGAACATCAGCAGAGCTCTCCTCTGAACGTTCTGTCTCATCGCTGCTGCTTTCTGCTCCTCAGCTTTTGGAACTGGCAGCAGAGCTTAGAGAAGGAGGCCTTGAGGAGCGTGGGCTGGTGGGAGGTGTCCCTTCCCATGGCAGGGGGTTGGAGCTGGATGATCTTTAGGGTCCCTTCCAACCCAAACCACTCTGGGATTCTGTGATTGCTTTCCTACACTGAAGAGTTCTCCTGTGCTGAGTATTTCTGCTCATGGATGTTCTTCTGTGCCTCTGATACTTCTTCTTAGGTCAGTTTTGTATGTAGTTGAACTTCAAGCTGTGTTTCAGTTCTGATGCTCCAGGAGCTTGCTCAGTGACAGCTGCAGGACGTCGACTGCACAGCTAGAGGCAGGAATTCACCTCTCAGTTTGGCCCTGCATGACGGCTGCTGCAGCTAACTTCTGTGACTGAGGACCTGCTGGTTTGAGGAGACTGTACTGAAGGTGTCTGGACATCACGTGGAGAAGGTGACCCTTGTGTTCCCTTAGCTGCAGAAGGTGAGGTGCCTCAGAACCCTCTGCCTGCCCAGGGGCTGTACTTGAGCCTGGGCTGCCTGAGTGCTGGTGAGGGTGTCTGGGTCAGGGAGTTCCCCAGGCAGTGCCAGTAGAAGCAGGGATTTGGTAGCTCAGTGGTCCCAGCAGCACCCATTTTATTCTGGTTCAATCTCTCCTGTAGTTATAATGTTTACTAACACAGAAACCAAACAAATCTGGTAGCTGGACCGTGTTTGCAGGAGAAGACAGTAAATGAAACAGATCTGAGGCAGGATTTTTCACAGCCAGTCTAAGGCATTTTCAGCTCTCAGCTCTTATGGTGAACACTGAGATGAATGTTGTGGCCTCGTTGTGTGAGGTATAACCTGGGCCACGCCACGGAGCCTAGAGTGCTGCGTTCCAAGCGCTTCACATGTGCAGTGCCTGGGGCTGAGGCTTCAGCTGCGGTAGGAAATCTACTATTAAACAATACAGGGCTGCTAGAAGAGAAAAGGAGAGGAGGTGGGCTCTGCCCTGCCCTTCAGCTCCCAGAAAGAATAAATAAAGACCATCTGTGAAGTGTTAGATCTTTTGTAGGTGTCACAATTGATTGTCCCCTCTGCCTACAGATGACTGCTTGCAGTGCTGCCAGAGCCAGCCCTGGAGTTGATCACCTGCTCTTCTGTGGCACAGGATGGGGTGGGATGCCCCAAATGGAAGCCATCCCAGCAGCCCTCTGGTAACTTCATTTAGAAAATTGTCATTTCTAGCAGTCTGGAGGCACCAGGAAGCTGCCCATCCAGCCGCATGTAGAGCGTAGAGGCCTCCTTTTGTCAGGTGCTTTCCTGGACAGCCTGCAACCACTCAGGGGTCCAGAGGCTACAAACTGGAAGCCACTCAGCTCCTGTCTGTGTGCAGTGTGTGGTAGTTCATAGGTTCCAGAATAGGTTGGGGTAGGAAGGGCCCTTCAAGTTCATCCAGTTCCAACCCCTTGCCTTGGGCAGGGACACCTCCTACTGGCCCAGGTTGCTCAAGGTCTCATCCATCCAGGCCTTGAACATCTCCAGCACTTGTCTTTTTTTCTGGAGCTGGGGAAGTGGCTGCAAGTTTGCTGTTGAAGGAAAGGAGGCTCACAGAGGAGGGACGTGGTGCCAGGCATTCAGGTAAGGTTACCTGGTAGGAGAGCTAAGTGTGGGGGTTAATTCAGACCATCCCTAGGAAAGACCTTCAGCTTTCAGAGACTGAGTCTAGAGATTCCAGTGGACCTGCGCTGTACACTTTGGCGTAGGAAAGGCAGGAATACCTGATTTACTCTGAGTTTACTAGGGGGAGAGTCCTGCAGTGAACACAGAGCTTCTGAAGAAGTGGTCTAGGTTCTGGGCTTCAAATGATGATTGAAAAGTTGTGCAGCCGTAGACTTGATGCTCAGTTTTCCTTCTCTGAGTCTGCCCTAAGCTGTAGCTGGCATCACAGAGTGGTTTGGCTTGGAAGGGACCGCAGACATCATCTACTGCAACCCCCCGTCGGGTGCAGGATGCCTTTCAACTAGACTCGGCTGCTCTAGGTGTCTTCCAGCCTGGCCTTGAGCGTCCCCTGGCAGGAGGCATCCACAGTCTCCCTGGGCAGCGTGTGCCAGAGTCTCCCTACCCTCCCTGGAAAGAATTTCGTCCTCATCTCCAGTCTCGATCTGCTCTCCGCAAGCTTCAACCCATTGCCTCTTATCCTATCGCTACGAATCCGTTGTCAAAAGTCTCTTCCCAGCTTTCTTGTAGCCCCCTTTGAGTACTGGAAGGAATTGGAAGAAGAACTCTTGTAGTAAAAACTTGCATCGCTGTATCCTGTTTTGGAAGCTCCCAGTTGATGAAATTGACAAAATGTGCCATGTGGCACTGAGGAGGCCAGCAGAAAAGGAGCAGCTAAGTTCTCAGTGTCTCCAGAAAGGATGGATGCTGCTTCCCGCTCTCTGTGCAGAGCATGTACCGAGCCTCGCTGCGGTGGTCTTTGCGAGGTCAGAATCCGACTGCCTTTGTTTTTGCTCTGTTTAAAATGTGGTAAAAACTTCAGTAGCCATCACTCGATGGCTTGGGCATCGACTTGGGAAGATGTTTCCCAGGTGAGTTGCATTTTCTGGAGTGTGCTTGGCAGCATCTGCTGGCTGGTCGTAAGAGGTTTGAGGGGCTAGAAGGGGCTGGGTTTAGCTCCGAGGAGATAAATCGATGGAACGTGCCAGGGACCCACCACCAGATGCCTGCATGAACAGGGTTTCTAGGTAAGCATCCTGTTTGGCTGGGATGATCCCACGTCAGCGCTGGGCTTCAGCTGACTGCAGATGGCTCCAGGTGGTGCTTCTAGCACCACAACTAGTATAAAGGGGGAAGTTTAGGGGGGAGGTTCTGTTAGAGCTTCTTGCTGGGGCCCTTCTCATCGTGCTCCAGAAGACTGCCTGCCTGGGTGCTGTGCCTGCTGCCCCACAGTTCTGTGAGTGTCACTTTCTAGACCTTGCCCTTTGTTTGGAGAGTCGACTAAATCCTTTTTCTCTTCTCCCTGTGGGGTTTTCTCCTGTCCCCTTCTGTGCTGGGGAGGGACCATCAGGGGACAAAGGAAATGATGGAGGTCAGCCCCTGGCACAGACTAAAGGTAGACAGTACATGCCCTGGGCCCTGTTTATACTTCAGCTGCCCTGGTGTGAAGGGTGGGAGGGTGGCCGAGCCCCTGTGCCCTTAGCAGTTCCAGGAGCCCTTGGAGCTGCCCCGCAGTGCTGGGTGGAAGAAAGAAGCTCCAGGCCAGCTCCAGGCCAGCAGCTGCCCACCCGTGTCCCTTTTCCTGCTGGTGACATGGGAGCACAGAGGCCAGCAGCTGCTCCCCTGGCCCTGTGCCTTCTTCCCACCCTGCTGCTGCTAATTCATGTTGTGTGCTCGGTGTTGCCTTTCTCACGGCAATGGTGACCTG
>VXBD01010892.1:8406-20716 GCA_013399975.1 Indicator maculatus | reverse complement strand
GGAGGTCCCTTCTGGCCTGGACCATTCTATACTTCTAAACCAGGCAAAAGGTTGCTGGTTAGCAACAAAGACCAGCTGGGAAGTCAGCCTGGGAGCCAAGGCTCCTGTCTCTCACAGGGTGAAAAAGAACATTGTGTGGGATTGGACTTTTTTCTGGAGAGCTGTTTTGGGGTTTGGTTGGTGGGCTGGCTTTGAGATGGAGCCATTCAGGGCACTGTCAAGGACTGTCAGAAAATAACCTTGCCATGAGAAAAATTACAAGAGGAGAATTTCTTTCCCTGGGATCAGCAGCTTGGAAATTCCAGGTGCCTGCAGGGCAGCAACTGCTTTGCAGGGCAGAAGCAAGGCATCAGATTGGACATCCTCCTGTAGGATCCTTTGGGGTTTGGTGCTTTTTTTCCAGACTAAAGTGGCTACAGTCACCCAAAACTCTCTGTCATGCAGTCCCTTCTATCAAAAGGTCCTTCCTGGTTGGTCCTAAGGCCCTTCTGTTACTTTTCCTTCCTTTAACTGTAACTGATTCTTACTTTTCCTTCCTTTATTTTGTCTTTTATTTCAAACCCAGCTGTGTTTTTCAGTTGATTGCAGACTCAGAGCACGACTTTAGGACTCAGCTGATGTTTTAACCTTCAAAGGCAGCTTCAGGTTTGTGAAGGGGATGTGTTGTGCTCACTTAGAGGATCCAGCTCTGTTCTGAGTTACCCAGATCTGTAACCTTAATTTTCAGCAGAGCTGCCTTAAGTAATTGAGCAGCTGCTTGGACCAGCTCTCTTGTTTTAGGAGCTCTTTGTCTCACTGCCATGAAGTGGAGCATCTTTGCACACAGAGGCCAGAAACGACCAAGCTGTTATTGCATCAATGTCACTTTGATTTCATAGAATCAGAGAATTGTCAGGGACCTCAAGGCTCAGCCAGTCCCAACCCCCCTGCCATGGGCAGGGACACCTCACACCACAGCAGGTTGCTCACAGCCACATCCAGCCTGGCTGCAAAAACCTCCAGGGATGAGGCTTCCACCACCTCCCTGGGCAACCTCTGCCAGGCTCTCACCACCTCATGGGGAAGAATTTCTTCCTGACATCCAATCTGAATCTCTCCACTTCTAGTTTTGCTCTATCCCCCCCCACCCCCATTCTCCCTCACACCCTCAAAAGTCCCTCCCCAGCTTTCTTAGAGCCCCCTTCAGATCCTGGAAGGCCACAGGAAGGTCTCCTCAGAGCCTTCTCTTCTCCAGACTGAACAGCCCCAACTCTTCAGTCTGTCCTCATAGCAGATGAGCCCCAGCCCTCTGCTCATCCTCATGGCCCTACTCTGGACNGATGGATCCCTTCCCTCCAGCCTGCCCAGGTCCCTCTGGATGGATCCCTTCCCTCCAGCCTGCCCAGGTCCCTCTGGATGGATCCCTTCCCTCCAGCCTGCCCAGGTCCCTCTGGATGGATCCCTTCCCTCCAGCCTGCCCAGGTCCCTCTGGATGGATCCCTTCCCTCCAGCCTGCCCAGGTCCCTCTGGATGGATCCCTTCCCTCCAGCCTGCCCAGGTCCCTCTGGATGGATCCCTTCCCTCCAGCCTGCCCAGGTCCCTCTGGATGGATCCCTTCCCTCCAGCCTGCCCAGGTCCCTCTGGATGGATCCCTTCCCTCCAGCCTGCCCAGGTCCCTCTGGATGGATCCCTTCCCTCCAGCCTGCCCAGGTCCCTCTGCATGGATCCCTTCCTTCCCTCCAGCCTGCCCAGGTCCCTCTGGATGGATCCCTTCCTTCCAGCCTGTCAGCAGCACCACACAGCTTGGTGTCCTCAGCAAACCTGCTGAGGGTGCACTCAATGCCTCTGTCCATGGCACCAACAAAGATGTTGAACAACCCTGGTCCTGGGGTTTATCCCTGAGGGACTCCACTTGTCCCTGGCCTCCACTGGGATATGGACCCATTGCCAGCCACTCTTTGGGTGCTGCCATCAAGCCAGTTCTGTATCCACTGACTGGTCCATCCATCAAACCCATGTGTCACCAGCTTCGGGGCCAGGATGTGGTGCAGGACAGCATCGAAGGCTTTGCTCAAAGGCTTTGCTTTATCTCTCCAGGGACAAATACACTGAACCATTGATTAGGTCATTTTAGGATCATGCCATGGGCCAACTGCTTACTGTTAAGACTGCCACTCATTTCTCAGGACCCACTTCCCACACGTTTTCAAAAGCTCTTCCAAAGCCCCCAGCTCACTGGAGAAGGCTTTCCACGGCATGTTTCAGATGTGCCTTTGTGTAGAAGGGGTTTGTGCCTCAGCAGCAGCCTATGAGCCACTTGAATGTGGTGGTTGCTATAGAAATTACTTTCCTTGGGAGCTAAAATAAGAGCTTACAGCTCCTGCAGCTCCCTGCTGTGTAGGCTGCCTGCAACTAGAGACATTGCCAGTTCCTTTGGGAGGGGGCTGGGGAGTAGGCTCTAATGCTGGCCAAGGGAGCTGGGGACTAGGCTCTAATGCTGGCTGAGGGGATGGGGACTAGGCTCTAATGCTGGCCCAAGCAAGGCAGCAGATGAAATGGCAGCACAGCCTCGTGGCTGAGGTTTCTGATGGGGGTGAAGATCAAGATTTGGTTTCCATTTCCGTTACTGAAAACTGGGAGGGAAGAGACAGAGGCTGGGGCTGTTTTTCAGTGCTAAGTGCCCTACAAAGCAATAGGGGGTAGGGTGCTCACAGAATCATAGAATTGTCAGGGGTGGAAGGGACCTCAAGGCTCAGCCAGTCCCAACCCCCCTGCCATGGGCAGGGACACCTCACACCACAGCAGGTTGCTCACAGCCATATCCAGCCTGGCTGCAAAAACCTCCAGGGATGAGGCTTCCACCACCTCCCTGGGCAACCTGTTCCAATGTATCTAAAGCACCTAAGCAAGCCAAGCAGGAACACGCAAGGAGGACAACTCATATCACTCAACCTGTTTTTTTTTCACTGGTGAAGCAGCTGCTGTAAGGAGGGGAATGGTCTCACTGTGAAAAAAAGAAAAAAAAGCCTCTCAGAGCAATCCCACAGCTGCCAACCACCAGCTCCCTCCTCCATCTGCAGGCACACCACATTTCTGAGTGACATTTTAAACTGACATTCAAGGTGATGCTGGACAAGGTGAGATGTTCAGGGCCAGGTTGGATGAGGCCTCAAGCAACCTGGGCTGGTGGGAGGTGTCCCTGCCCAGGGCAGGGGGTTGGAACTGGATGATCTTGAAGGTCCCTTCCAACCCAACCCATTCTATTATTAATATATGTGTGGCACAGTTGTATGGCACTGGAGCTGTCCACCTCTTCTAGACTTGCAGACAGATCAGAACCTGCCAGCAGGAAGAAGACATTTCAGAACTGGAGTTATTTTATGCTACAGCCAAGAAGAAGAAAAACCAGACCAGGATGGAGATGTGAAACTGCCATTACAGTGTCCTGAAGTACAAATGGTGTCTGGTGTTTATGCTGAGAAAAGCGATCTGAAGCCTGGAGAAGAGAAGGCTCTGGGCAGATCTAATAGCAGCCTGCCTCACGCTCGGGGCTCTGCATGGGCATGGAAGAGGGAAGATCTGGAAGTTGTTTTGGGCTTCTGGCCTGACAAGCCAGGAGTTTCTTTGCAGCTGGTGGCCAGGTGGCTCAGCACTTGTGGTGTGTCAAGGCTGCAAGAGAGGCAGGGGCGAGTGGCACAAGAAACGAGCAGGCTGATTACCTCCTGCATCAAGAAGCAGCTGCAGCCCAGGTTCCTGAGTCACAGGGGCTGACCTACATAGGGTCCCAGCACCAGCACCAGCTACCAGTTTGGTTTTGCAGCCAGAGATCGTGCAAAGGGGAGGAGAATGTGCAGAATGGCTCAGAGAAGGGAGCTGAAGGAGCTAAGGGTGAAAGGGGAAAGCACCTTCCCTCGCAGCGCTGTCCTGGGAAATCCGCTCTCTGCAGACGCCTGCGCTGGCAGGAGAGTGTCTGCTGGGGGCTGCAGCGTCTGCCAGAGGCTGCAGCATCTGCTGGAAGCTGCAGTGTCTGCTAGAAGCTGCAGCTCTGCTGGAGGCTGCAGTGTATGCTGGAGGCTGCAGTGTCTCCTGGAGGGTGCAGCCTATGCTGGAGGCTGCAGCATCTGTCAGAGGCTGCAGCATCTGCTGGAAGCTGCAGTGTCTGCTAGAGGCTGTAGCTCTGCTGGAGGCTGCAGTGTATGCTGGAGGCTGCAGCATCTCCTGGGGGCTGCAGCTCTGCTGGAGGTTGCAGAAGCAGGCAGTTCCTGTTTGAGTAAGAGCAATGTGCAGAGACACAGGGAGGGAAGGTGTCAGGGAGGGAAGGTGTCAGGGAAGGAAGGTGTCAGGGGAACCCAGAGGAGCAAACTGATCTTTTGGATGTGAGGGGGCTGTGCTTGGCTTGCAGGCAGCAGCTGGTGAGGACTCACTACAGGTCTGGAGATGTGGAGATTCCCCCCTGCCAGTTCAGGCAGAGCATGCACACAGGGCTGGTGTCTGCACAGGGTAATGCTTCAGCAGCAGAGTTAGAGCAGCCCAGCAGGGAGCAGCCCCCTTCTGCCCAGGCAATGCTGGATGCAGCTCCCTTTGGCATGCCTGTGTGTTTCTAGTTAGGGTGTGCATTGGTACAGCTGAAACCAGCCACAAAGATGATCAGAGGGCTGGAGAACCTCCCCTATGGGGACAGGCTGAAGGAGTTGGGGCTGTTCATGCTGGGGGAAACAAGGCTCCAAGGAGACCTTCCAGTGTCCATCCAGTACCTGAAGGGGCTACAAAAAAACAGCTGGGAAAGGACTTTTCACAAGGCCTTGGAATGATAGGACAAGGGGGAATGGATTGAAGCTTGAGGAGGGCAGATTGAGGCTGGAGATGAGGAAGAAATTGTTGGCAGTGAGGGTGGTGAGACACTGGCACAGGCTGCCCAGGGAGGCTGTGGCTGCCTCCTCCCTGGAGGTGTTCAAGGCCAGGCTGGATGAGGCCTTGAGCAAGCTGGGCTGGGGGGAGGTGTCCCTGCCCATGGCAGGGGGTTGGAACTGGATGAGCTTTGAAGTCCCTTCTAACCCAAACCATCTATGAATCTATGAATGAATAAAGATACATGTGGAAGGCTGCTCTAAGGCCTCTCCAGAGGCTTCTCCAGGCTGAACAGCCCCAGCTCTCCCAGCCTGTCCCCACAGGGGAGGTTCTCCAGCCCTCTGGTCACCTTCATTAAAATGACCTAACTTACATCCATCTGTGGCAGGTCACCTGTCCAAATGTGTGGCTCAGCTGGACAGGTCAAGGATGCTCCTGGGAAGTGGGGTGTGAAAAGATGAAGTGTGTCACCCAGGAAAGTGCATCAAAGTCACCCTAAGGGCATGCTGCAGCAAGGGCAACTTTTGAGCCCAGTCAGCAGTGGTGCTGCTCAGACAGGCAGGGAGAGAGGCCTCAGGTGGTGAATGGTGCTGCAATTCCTAAGAGAAAGCTGACTGCACAGCTAGATACACAGCTTCACAGACTGCATTGGGTCAGGAGGGAGCCTCCAAGGGCATCTTGCACTCAGCAGGGACCCCTCCAGCTAGAGCAGGCTGCACAGGGACACAGCCAGGCTGAGCTTGGATGGCTCCAGGGCTGGGGCCTCAAGCACAGCCCTGGGCAGCCTGTGCCAGTGTCTCACCACTCTCCTTGGGCACAACTTCCTCCTCAGCTCCAACCTCAAGCTGCCCTGCTCCACTTTCAAAGCCCTGCCCCTGGGCCTAGCACTCCAAGCCCTTCTCAACAGTCCCTCCCCAGCCTGCCTGCAGCTCCCCTGCAGACATTGAAATGCAGCTCTGAGCTCTCCCTGCAGCCTTCTCCTCTCCAGCCTCAACAGCCCCAACTCTCCCAGCCTGGCCCCACAGCAGAGCTTCTCCAGCCCTCTCAGCATCTCTCTGGCCTCCTCTGGACCCTCTCCAGCAGCTCCAGGTCTGTTTTGTGTTGGGGACCCCAGAGCTGGACACAGCCCTGCAGGTGAGGTCTCCCCAGAGCAGAGCAGAGCAGAGGGCAGGATCCTCTCTCTCCAGCTCTGCCCACACTGCTTTGGCTCAGCCCAGGCTGCCCTTGGCCTTCTGTGCTGCCAGTGCCCATTGTTGGCTCCTGTCCAGCTTCTCCCCACCCCCAGCACCCCCAAGTCCTTCTCTGCAGGGCTTCTCTCAATCTCATCCCCCCCAGCCTGCATTGGGACCGAGGCTTGCCCTGCCCTAGGTGCAGGACCTTGCCCTTGGATTTCTTGAACCTCCTGAGGTTCTCCTCAGCCCAGCTCTCTGCAGCCTTTCCAGGTCCCTCTGGATGGCTCCCATCCCATCCTTCACCTACCATGCATTAACTGAGCCTGATTCCTCCACTGCCACCACAATGTTGTCACTTGTGGCTGCCAGCAGCAGCAGCTATTTACTTGACAAGAGCTTAGATGCTGTCAGTTATGGCAAAGTGAAAGTGGATTTTTTCTTTTGAAAGCAACTGAAGCAGTATTTAGGAACTCCCCCTCCCCCAACTCACACTTTGTTGCAGTCTTCTTTGCTACTTACCCTTCTTGGGGAGTCTGGGAAGGTGGCAAAAGTTATGCTGCAAAGGATTTACATTAGACTACTGCAGGTTTTAGCTTGCAGGACATTTGTTGTAAGGGGCAAAAATATAAGCAGAGGTAACAGTGACAAGTGGAGCTCCTCAGGGTTCCTCAGAGTGACATTTTGCCAGCAGGACAGTGGCAATGAGTGCACCCTCAACAAGTTTGCTGATGACCCCACCTTGAACGCTGTGTCCTCTTCTGGTGTCCCCAGCAGAAGAAGGACATGGAACTGCTGGATGCAAGTCCAGAGGAGGGCTGCAAGGATGATCCAAGGGCTGGAGCACCTCTGCTCTGAGGACAGGCTGAGGGAGCTGGGGGTGTTCAGCCTGGAGAAGAGAAGGCTCCAGGGAGACCTTAGAGCTGCCTTCCAGTACCTGAAGGGAGCCTACAGGAAGGCTGCAGAGGGACTTTTCCTCAGGGTGTCTAGTGACAGGACAATGGGGAATGGCTTGAAGCTGAGGGAGAGCAGGGTTAGACTGGAGCTGAAGAAGAAGTTCTTCAGTAGGAGGGTGGTGAGACTCTGGCACAGGCTGCCCAGGGAGGCTGTGGCTGCCTCCTGCCTGGAGGTGTTCAAGGCCAGGCTGGATGAGACCTTGAGCAGCCAAGTTTAGCTGAGCGATGTCCTTGCCCACGGCAAGGGGGTTGGAGTAGATGATGTCTGGAGTCCCTTTCAAGCTGAGCCATTCTAGGATTCTATGATTCTAATGGCAATCAATAAAAGTAACCCTGAGGCACCACAAGCAGCCTGCAGGCATTAGCAAGCAGAACTGCTTTGAGCTGGCCAAGTGTTTGTGCTGCACGACGAACACAAAACCGCTGCAGGAGCCCAGGCGGAGACTTCTCTGCAACTGGGGAGGTGGCAGCTCGAGTCAGGTTGGTTTGTGTGCTGGGGAGGTGGAGGCAGCTCGAGTCAGGTTGGTTTGTGTGCTGGGGAGGTGGTGGCAGCTCGAGTCAGGTTGGTTTGTGTGCTGGGGAGGTGGAGGCAGCTCGAGTCAGCAGGAGGGTAGGGAGGCCTCTGCACCACAGCCATTCCCAGCCTGTAGGCTCTCTTGCTTAGCAGGCAGTTCGAAATCTCTCACCCCTTTTCTCACCCCATTTCTGCTACAGCAAGCAAAGTAGTCCAGTGGCTCTGCTCCATCCTGGCTGGAAAGAGACAAAGGAGGTGAAGATTAGAAATAAAAATGCAGTAACTTGTAGCAAAGCCCTCATCTCCCTCAGACATTCTCTCACTTGAGCACTGAGCGTTGTGCTTCACGTCAAGGTTTCACCATCAAAGAGCACGATGTGAAACCACAGCACATCAATGCAGTGTCTGGGTGAGGAGTGCATATCCCTTCTGCTGGCTGCTCTAACTCAGGTGCTTCAAAATGGGATGCTGGGAAATAAGCCCTGCTTCACAAACTCATCCCTGCTCTTTTGTTTGGTTGGTTGGTTGGGGTTTTTTAGGAACTGCTGACTATTCAATTTGGAGAAGAGAAGGCTCCCAGAAGCCTGGCTGCAAAAACCTCCAGGGATGAGGCTTCCACCACCTCCCTGGGCAACCTCTGCCATTCTCTCACCACCCTCATGGGGAAAAATTTCTTCCTAACATCCAGTCTGAATCTCCCCACTTCTAGTTTTGCTCCCTTCCCCCCAGTCCTATTACTTCCTGACACCCTAAAAAAATCCCTTCCCAGCTTTCTTGTAGGCCCCCTTCAGATCCTGGAAGGCCACAAGAAGGTCATTAGGATCAGCTCATGCTAATGATTTCTTCCCTGATAGCCAAGCAAACTGAAACCTTTGCCCATTTTTATTCCCACAATGACCTTGCAGTAGCACTGGAAGTGTAAATGCCTTTGCAAGGTAAGAAACCTTCCCCACTACAATCAGCTAATAGCTTAATGCAATGGAAATTAGAGTAAAGGACATAAGAATCTAAGAGTCATAGAATCACAGAATCATAGAATCAGTCAGGGTTGGAAGGGACCACAAGAATCATCTAGGTCCAACCCCCATGCCATGGGCAGGGACACCTCACACTAGATCAGGCTGGCCAGAGCCTCATCCAGCCTGGCCTTAAACACCTCCAGGGATGGGACCTCAACCACCTCCCTGGACAACCCATTCCAGCTCTCACCACTCTCATGGGGAAGAACTTCTTCCTCATGTCCAGTCTGAAACACAAGGCAGGAAAAGTAGAGGAGGAAAAAAACTCTGCTGAGTAATGAGATGTACTTCCCAAGCGTGCATAATGAGGTGATTTAAATGCCCCTTGGGTTTGGGAGATTCTTTTTTCCTTCTTGTCATTGTTCTGCTCTTTATGTAATGATGTGGTTGGACTTGATTGCACAGGGGGTGGTTGGACTTGATTGCACAGCACCAAGCAGATAACACTTAATTGCTGCTCTGATGGGAGGGTGTTGGGCTGGAACCATGGCTTCTGCTTATCAGCTCCAGGTAAGAAATGCTGTCTGAAAAGCACTGTTTCAGCCAGTGCTGGCACCTTTCATCTCTCTGGTTTATCTAAGAGCAGCAGGCCTGACAAGCAAGCCAGCAGTGCTATCCTTCTGCTGAGTCAGCTGCTCTGTGCCAAAGGCATACATAGGGTAGGTTTCCATGTCCCTCCCCTCCTCTCACAAGTACAAGGCACAGAGAGGAGGAATGGCCACTGCAGAGGCTGCTCACAGCAGCTCAGTGTGGAAGAGCCTCAAGGTCACAACTTCAGTATGAATACATAGCTGAACCTCTTCAGTGTGGAATAATGAAATACTCTGGTAAGTGAGATGTTCAGAGAGGATCTAGAGGTCTTCAATACCATGAGAGGTGATGGCCTTAAGCTGGAAGAAGGAAGATTTAGGTTGGATGTTAGGAAAAAAAGTGGTGAGGGTGGTGAACAGAGAGCTGGAGAACCTCCCCTGCAGGGACAGGCTGAGAGATTTGGAGCTGTTCAGCCTGGAGAGAAGAAGGCTCCAGGGAGACCTTAGAGCAGCCTGGCAGTACCTGAAGAGGGCTACAAGAGAGCTGAGGAGGGACATTTTACAAGGGCTGGGAGTGACAGCAGGAGAGGGAATGGACTGAAGTTTGAGGAGGGCAGATTGAAACTGGAGATGAGGAAGAAATTGTTGACAGTGAGGGTGGTGAGACACTGGCACAGGTTGCCCAGGGAGGCTGTGGCAGCTCCCTCCCTGGAGGGGTTCAAGGCCAGGCTGGATGAGGCCTTGAGCAAGCTGGGCTGGGGGGAGGTGTCCCTGCCCATGGCAGGGGGTTGGAACTGGATGAGCTTGGAGGCCCTTTCCAAACCAACCCAACCCATTCTGTGATTCTATTAAATCAGCAAAGCAGGGCTTGCTACCTGCTGACATTAAAGGCCACAAGCTGCACAGAAAGAAGCTTGAGGAAATGTTTGTTTCTTGCAACACTTGGTAAACAGGAATTTGGCATGTTCCTCCTTTTCAGAAAAGCAGTTTCAAATAGAATCATAGAATCACAGAATCATAGAATCAACCAGGTTGGAAAAGACCTCAGAGATCATCAAGTCCAACCTATCANTAAACACCCCCAGCTCCCTCAGCCTCTCCTCACAGGGCTGTGCTCCAGACCCCTCCCCAGCCTTGCTGCCCTTCTCTGGACACCTTCCAGCATCTCAACATCTCTCTGGAATTGAGGAGCCCAGAACTGGACACAGCACTCCAGGTGTGGCCTGAGCAGTGCTGAGCACAGGGCAGGATGACTTCCCTGCTCCTGCTGGCCACACTGTTCCTGATGCAGGCCAGGATGCCATTGGCCTTCTGGGCCACCTGGGCACACTGCTGGCTCCTGTTCAGGCACCTGTCACCCAGCACCCCCAGGTCCCTTTCTGCCTGGCTGCTCTCAGCCACTCCAACCCCAGCCTGTAGCTCTGCATGGGGTTGTTGTGGCCAAAGTGCAGCACCCGGCACTTGGACTTGTTGAATGCCATCCTGTTGGACTCTGCCCATCTGCCCAGCCTGTCAAGGTCCTTCTTGAGTGCCTTCCTACCCTTTAACAGATCCACACCTGCTCCCAACTTGTGTTGTCTGCAAACTTCCTAATGGTGGACTCAATCCCCTCACTCAGATCATCAACAAGGATATTGAACAGGAGGGGCAAAGGAAATGGAATGACTGCAGAAAAATCTCACGAATGCAGCATTTCAATGCCATTTTCTGAGCAGAACTGCTACATTCCATAATTGCTCAGGCTGTTGTTGGGTTTTTTTTTTTTTTTGCAGCACCAGTACAGTGGAAATATATCTGCTAAAAGCTCAGCCATTTAGCACATAAAACTGATGTACTAGAAACTTCATCTGGCAAGCAAACACGTCTGTCCTGGGCAGAAATAACAGGGCTTGATTTAGAAATAAGTGGCCCCAGAAGGAAGTGTCAATGTTCACAGCTGGCATTGTTCCTCCTTGACTCTTTTGAATCCACAGCAGAGATATGTGGAGCTTCAGCCCTGGACTGGATGTTCCCAAAGCTGCAATGCATTGTTAATTAAAAATAAAAACTAGCTACAGATGTAAGAAATGCTGAAAGAAAAACACAAATCATAGAATCACGTAATGGCTCAGGCTGGAAGGGACCTCAGAGCTCATCTACTCCACCTCCCCTGCCATGGGCAGGGACACCTCTCCACTAGCCCAGGCTGCTCAAGGTCTCATCCAGCCTGGCCTTCAACACCCCCAGGGAGGAGGCAGCCACAGCCTCCCCAGGCTCCAGAGTCTCATCTCCCTCCTACTGCAGAACTTCTCCCTCAGCTCCAGTCTGACCCTGCTCTGCCTCAGCTTCAAACCATTCCCCCTTGGCCTGGCTCCAGACCCCCTCAGCCAAAGTCCCTCTGCAGCCTTCCTGCAGGATCCCTTCAGCTATTGCAAGGCAGCTCTGAGGTCCCCCTGGAGCCTTCTCCTCTGCAGGCTGCACACCCCCAGCTCCCTCAGCCTGGCCTCACAGCAGAGCTGCTCCAGCCCTTGGAGCATCTTTGTGGCCTCCTCTGGCCTCACTCCACAGCTCTGTGTCCTCCTTCTGCTGGGGACAGCAGAGCTGGACCCACAGCAAGAAACAAAGAGCAAAGTGATAAGCAGATGGAAAACATGAGAAGTGAAGTGAACTCAGATGTAATTTGTAGCTAAGATGTGAAATACCTGAGAGATGCACATTGAAACAGTGGCAGGCAGAAGGAGAAACTGAATTTCTCCCACATCCTGGAGGAAAACCTCTCCAACTGGGTTTCAGGATAAGTTGCAAGTAGCAAATCATTTCCTTTCTTTTTTATTTTCTTTTCAACTTACTGTTACCACTGCAGGTTGAACAACACATTTTGTTTGATACAAATGGGAGATTTTGGGGTGGGTGGTTGTTTTTTTCTTTTTTTTTCTTTCTCCCCCTCACCAAAACCAGAGGAAAACCATAGCATGTATTTTGGCTGTCTTCTGAATGACTTTCCTCCCTCTTATTTGGCTGAAAAAAAAAACCAACCCCAAACAATTACTCACACAATCCTTTACCAAAACTCCACTGACCTGCTTCAGCTGGGTTCCACTCCACATCCACCCGGATTTTGGAGACACAGTAACAGCTAACTCAGCCAGAAAGTACTGCAAGACAATTGTAACATTGGAAGTCTGATTTCTGTGCCTCCATCCATGAGGAAGTCTTCTGCTGGATAAAGTGGCAGCTGTGCCCCTTGCCCTATCCCAGAGCACAGCTGAGCAGAGCCTGTCCCTGTCCCCTCCCTCCTGACCCCCAGCCCTCAGCT
>VXBD01010890.1:101515-122693 GCA_013399975.1 Indicator maculatus | reverse complement strand
AAAAGACAGTTTCAAACCATCACAGATCTCTAACCTCTGACCCTCCCTTCCAAATGTTCCTGGGACAGCACCAGCAGGTCAGACTGCAAATTACATACTCTACCTTGGTTCTCTCCTGATGAAGCCAATTTAAAGACCAAGTCCTAACCTGTCAATGAAACCCAAAATAAAAGCTTTGACCCTATTTGGGCAAGAAATGCAGCTGCTGTGGGCTGGCCAAGAGGACTACCCTTTAGCCCTGGTGCCTACCACATACAACCAGGGAAGAAGAGCCCAGACATATTTGTTCAGATCTGACTGGCCTGGCAGGAAGCTTCCCATGGCAGGATCATTATGCTGAGAATTTGTATTTCTTTCCTTATGTGAGTTGGTTAAAGGAACCATGATTCACTTAAGATTTGTTCCACTGTAAATAAAAGTAAAGCCTTAACCACAAGCACTTTACATGTGGAAGCTGTATCTCCAGTCTCTTCTGGCTTTTTGCAGCTAGTCCAAGATTCATTTAGTACCATTCCATGTGTCTAACACCATCCTGCTGATCTACAGAAAAAAAAATATAGTAAGCAACAACTGAATATTATAAAAGCCTCCTGCTTTCATTGTTTAATGCATTACTTGATGTATATCTTTGCATTACCACAAGGTTACTGGAAATTGAAGTGCTGGAACGTGACTTGCATAGTACATAAGATTTTCTGGTAGGCTTACATAGCATCAAAAGGATCAGCTCAAAGTTTTGTAAGATATAGGTCTAATAATTGGGAAAATGGGTGTACGGTTGTGTAACTGTTGACAGCTGGAGCAGGCACACACTCATTTCATGTACCAGCACTCCATGTGCTGCTGTCTCACACAGGTAAACATTTCTCCTTTTTAATCTTGAGGCATAGTTTTAAAGCCAAGTATCCAAACAACCAAGATAAAAAGAAAACTGTTAGCACTTCAGCATTCCATAAATGAGACTGATTTGTAATCAGACTTTGAATTTCAGTCTCAGAAGTCAAGGTGTGAAGTAGAAAATTCCCAGGTCAAGAGGCTTCAGCTCCACAGCCAGCAGCCAAGACGCCTGCTGCTGCCATTTCTGCACATCACTCAGGAGCAGCAGGGCACCACATGTCAGGTGTGCAGGGAAGAGTTGCCCTAAGTCCTGCAAAACCCCTGTGGCTGAACAGGTAAACTATGTTCAATTGAAGCAAGTGTCAACCTAGAGATAACACTGTGGTCAAAGGTAAAAGATTCATTGCACTGCAATTTAAAGTGTTCGGGGAATAAGCTCAAAAAAGGCATTGAGTAATAGAATCATAGAATCATAGAATCAAGTAGGTTGGAAGAGACCTCAAAGATCATCGAGTCCAACCTGTCACCCTACACCTCATGCCTATCTAAACCATGGCACCAAGTGCCACGTCCAATCCCTTCTTGAACACCTCCACCTCCCTGGGCAGCCCATTCCAATGGCCAACCACTCTCTCTGTGAAGAACTTTCTCCTCACTTCCAGCCTAAACCTCCCCTGGCGCAGCTTGAGACTGTGTCCTTCTGTTCTGGTGCTGGTTGCCTGGGAGAAGAGACCAAACCCCTCCTGGCTACAACCTCCCTTCAGGTAGTTGTAGACAGCAATGAGGTCTCCCCTGAGCCTCCTCTTCTCCAGGCTAAACAGTCCCAGCTCCCTCAGCCTCTCCTCATAGGGCTTGTGCTCAAGGCCTCTCCCCAGCCTCGTTGCCCTTCTCTGGACATGCTCCAGCAATTCAACATCTTTCCTAAACTGAGGGGCCCAGAACTGGACACAGTACTCAAGGTGTGGCCTAACCAGTGCTGTGTACAGGGGTACAATGACCTCCCTGCTCCTGCTGGCCACACTATGCCTGATGCAGGCCAGGATGCCATTGGCTCTCTTGGCCACCTGGGCACACTGCTGGCTCATGTTCAGGCGCCTGTCAACCAGTACCCCCAGGTCCCTTTCCACCTGGCTGCTCTCCAGCCACTCTGACCCCAGCCTGTAGCTCTGCATGGGGTTGTTGTGGCCAAAGTGCAGCACCCGGCACTTGGACTTGTTGAATGCCATCCTGTTGGACTCTGCCCATCTGTCCAGCCTGTCAAGGTCCCTCTGCAGAGCCCTTCTACCTTCTAACAGATCAACACCTGCTCCCAGCTTGGTGTCATCTGCAAATTTACTGATGATGGACTCAATCCCCTCATCCAGATCATCAATAAAGATATTGAACAGGATGGGGCCCAGCACTGATCCCTGGGGGACACCACTAGTGACAGGCTGCCAGCTGGATGTGGCACCATTCACCACCACTCTCTGGGCTCGGCCCTCCAGCCAGTTCCTAACCCAGCACAGTGCTGCTGTCCAAGCCACAGGCTGACAGCTTGGCCAGGAGTTTGCTGTGGGGGACAGTGTCAAAGGCCTTGCTGAAGTCCAGGTAGACTCCATCCACAGCCTTTCCTACGTCCACCAGGCTGGTCACCTGATCATAGAAGGAGATCAGGTTGGTGAGGCAGGACCTGCCCTTCCTAAATCCATGTTGGCTGGGCCTGATTCCTTGGCCATCCTTCAGGTGAGCAGTGATTGCCCCCAAGACAATTTGCTCCATGATTTTCCCTGTCACTGAGGTCAGGCTGACAGGCCTGTAGTTCCCAGGTTCTTCTGTCCGTCCCTTCTTGTGGATGGGCGTCACATTGGCCAGTTTCCAGTCTTCTGGGACCTCTCCAGTGAGCCAGGACTGGTGGAAAATGATGGAGTTTCCATCCTCCTTTTTCTCTAGAGATTTTTATTACTAATTAATTAGAAATAAGCAACATCAGAATTAGTCAATACATTAATTTATGAACAATGCAATTAAATTATTCAGTGTATCACCAAGAACACCAGAGATGTATCACCAAGAACACTAGAGATGCATCACATTGCATTTTAAGCAAATATAGGATAAAGTAAAAATTTCAAAAGTATGCAAGCCTGACAGACCTACAGGAGATCTTACAGGGCCAGTTAGAAAATGGAAATGGAGTTCCTACAATTACAAGTGGCCATTTCCCATTTCCCAAGGGATTTCAAACAGCATCAAATGGCTTCTCCAAAGACCTCCTTGTGACAAACACAAATAATATGGAGATCAGAATTTGGAACTTTGGGGGGCCACTCTAAGAAATATGCAACTTACTGTCTCTCTGCTGAAAATCATAACCGAATCTCATCTGAATGTACTGTTTAAAAACAAAACAAAACAAAACCTCTTGAGTTGTTTCAAGGGCAGGCTAAACAGATGGGGTTTGGTAGCTGCAGGATGTTGTGGAGAGGAGGAGACAAAAAGCTTACTCCCTTTTTAGTTCCCAGGGGTACCTATGAGGGACAAACAGTAAGATCTGCAAACTTCTAACTCCTGCCTAAAACTCTGGATGATTTGTCTTAAGAAGTCTTAGTATTACTGATGTGATTTTTCAGTAAATCTTAGAACTCAGGAGAAATTCCAGACAGCTGGATGTCAACAGGAGTCTGGTAGGACTGATGAAGAAAGATAATATGTAGACTACTGCCTCAGCATAACATAGGTAACTGGCATGGCAGTTTTTAATTAACACTTTAAGGTACATAGTTGAAGCTTTTTGGGTAAATTCAAACACTTCTAGAATTTGTTGATCCCCTTTTCCCATTCTGTTTAGAATATCATCCTCAGATCCTTTTTTTTAAGTTACTAAAATAAACCTTATAAACACAGATTTGCTCCTGACAACAGTGATGACCACAGGGAATACAGACCAATTTAAGCAGTTATCTGTGGCAGTGGTTAATTAATTCACTCTATTAAGGGAGGAAAAAATGATGTGTCTGACTCTCAGTACACTTATGTACATTTGCCATGGTGTCTCTACTGCCTGAAAGCCAGTTCTGGGGGAGGGTTCTTATCCCAAACATGAGTCCAGACCTGCTTGATTGTCATCACTTCCAGACTCTGTCAGACTCTGTCAATAACTAGTAATAAGGTGCTTGCATAATTCTCCTTTCTGTGTTTATATAAAACACGTTTCTGATGTATACGATACAAAGGGTTGTGCTCTAAGGTTTACACCACTCCTTAGCAGTCTGCAAAGAACACATAATTCTCAACAGGTAAGTGATCTGTTTGCTGTCAAGTATCAAGCTCCTCATTAGATGTTGCCTCCAATGAATGTTTTGATTACTGTGTGCCTAAGTGCTAACTATGTCCAATATGCCCTGGGTACATCAGCATTTCAAACTCCACTTTTTGGAAGATAGTTTAAAACTGCTTTTTTTGCTTATTAGACCACAACCAGGAAAACACATTCTATTTTGAATGGAGTCCCCGGAGAAAGGGGCCGAAAAGTAAAGGCATGATCTCGGATGATATTCTGGGTCCCAGCTGGCAAAGCTGCATGATGAGAGGACAAGCTCAGGGTCCTCCAGACAAGCCCAGGGTACTCCAACAAGCCAGAAACCTTTCCTAGCTAACAATAGAGACTGTCAGATAGGAATGACCTTTCTCATGGGATATTTGCACACCTGTCCACCCTTGACATTGGTAAGGATTTTGGGAAAGACCCTGTATGTCTCCTTTAAATTTTAACAGCATTAAGTCCTGAATTTGGCTCTTTATCCTCTACTCAAAGCCACAGGAAGTATGATAAAGTGCTTCAGTGAACTGCTTAAAATCATGGTATTTTTAAAATAGAACTTTGTTACCTTTTTCTTATTTCCTATCTGAATTTTGAGATGGGACATGTTACTGAAACTTGTTCCCTGCAAGAACTTCCTTTAATGCCATGTAATCATGTGAATACAAGTTTGGAGTTGGTGCATTTAAGGATATGACATTAAAATGGAATAAATGAGGAGGTGGGGGTTAGGGCTTTGTTGTTTGGGTTTTTTTCATTGTTTTGAAAGCCTTTAGCAGATTCTGAGTGATAAATCTTCTCCCTGTTCCAAATCCTATACCTGAATGAATGCCTATCTAATATTAGTATTGTTCAATGGTGCCATGAAACATAGTGAGAGTCCTGCGGACTCCTAACCTCTTCTTTTGATGGAAGTTCTTATACACAGCTTAAACATAAGGAATACTAAACAGACCTATCTTTCCACCTTAAAACTGCTGGGTTTATTCTTTCTGCCAGTTCTTGCTTTGTGTAATGTGTAATGAGAGACATTCTTCCTCACTCTCTCACTGAATTTTTATTTTCTGTTCTTTCTTGTCACTTTCCTTAACTGAAATTAAAGAAGCTATAGCCTGCAAAAGCATGATTTGCTCCTTGCACATGAAAACACAATGCCCTTCTAGGTTATCTCAGTAGGATGCACTGTGACTGCAATGCACCAAAAACTCTCTTAAATTAAAAGCAAATAAACAAACCGAGTTTATGTTCAATGAAACAATGGAAAATTCCTATTAATACAGAAAGCTTGCAGAAAAGAGATGCTCCCTGTTCTTTTCCCGAGTACCTCACTTTCTTTTTCACTCAGCTAGGAAAGCATTACTGTGCTACATTTTCCTTATCAGTGACCATGTTATCATATTGGTTCTTTCTCTCCTACCATCAAAAAATGTTACAAACAAGTAGCTTAGAAGATTGGTAATATGCCAGCTCCTCCTCGCAGTTCCTTCACATCAGGATGTATCACTATTAGCCATGCAACTCAGCCTCAATATTATAGTGAAAATAGCCCTAGCCTGACATTATTACCAAAGTTTTTAGGGTAAAAGGAATATTTTCATCTCCCACAGCTGAAATCGGTGTGATCACCGATTGTGACCAACAAAATAACTGTTTCAAGCTCAGCTGTAAGCCTTTAGTAACACTAGCAAGCAAGTCTGTTCTATTTGCCTTTAAAGTGGCAACACAGACACTCCAGTAAATAAATCAGGGCCTATTTCTGTACAAATATAGAACAAAAATTATCATTCTTGCCTCTGAGTTCCCTGGTTTAAGTACTACTTAGTGATGACAAGTGTCAGGTTGGTTTCCTATGTGCTCTGCATGACCCTCTCTACAATATATAACTATGCAGCAGTGACAACAAGCCACACCTGTCTACAAAAGGAAGTACCTAAGGGAGGAAATTAAACACCTCCAGAATTTCTTTGAATCCCTACCATGTTACCTGTGGTTATTTTTGTAAACGGAAAAAGAATGAAGAATAAACATACTGCTTCCATTTTGTTAATCAGGAAAATTACCCCCAAAACAACTTTAGATGACCAGAGGGGTTCAGAACTTCCATGCCATTCCTTGAGGGACTAGCCAGGTAAGCAAAACTTTCTTGTCTTTTTTTTTTTAACAATGAAAGCGTGTTAACTGCAGTGGCATTTATCTCTACCTTTATAGCATGGTCCAATGGGTTAAAAATTCCCCAGAAGCCTCAGATCTGGAACACATTTTGTAAACCAGGTCAAATCCTATTGCATCTCTGAAGACATAGCAATGGTAATGGTACAGGTAAAGGATTTCACCATGAGGGCAGAAAACATTCATGCAACAGTTCACATCAGCATCTAGAGCATTCTTTTAGCTAAATGTTCTTGTGCAGCTAATCCAGTGCCTCAGAAAGCTTTAGCGAACGTGGAAGGTTTTTTATCTCTGTAGTTTGCAATTAGGTCTCTCTTTCCTTAAGTCTCCTGCCTTAATAAATTTGTATCCTCACAAAACTGAGTTAAAAATAGAAACAAGATACAGAGAATCTTGCTGAAATACCAGGAATTAATGTGTGCTTACAGCATTTCTCATGGGAGATTATCTCTTTGATCCTCCCTCTGACACCTGGTTGTGGTTAATACTTGAGCTAGAGTGCAAAATGCAAAAAGAATGCAGGACCTAACATTCCCACGGTGCCATAACAACAAAAATGCAGTCCACAAACACATTTTTGTGTAAGTTCCTTATCAACATGAATACTCTTAAACAGAGTGTGAAGATACTTTGTCTACAGGTAAAGACTGTAGAGAACAATTCCCCAAAGCTGAGCATCAGGGGAATGACAACCAAGTCCTTCTGCAAACCTTACTGTGACTGTATGAATTTCTTCTGGCAGTTCTATCACCTCTGGGTGATGTTTTAACACAGCACTTGTCTTACTAGAATAATTCCTATTTCTACAAACCAAGAAGTCAATTTTAATTAATCCCAGACATGCAGATAAACCTGCTCAAAATCAAGTCATTCCCCAGATTTGGCAGCCCAGTGATTGAACCGTTCAGTGAGAGGCAGGAGCTGCTGTGCATTGGGGAAATGCACCAAATATTGGATTATGATAATTAAATAGGTTTAATGACCCCAGTATTCTAATTCAAACTGAAGTTCAGTGCCAGTTTCTAGGTAGGTAAGAGCTTATGTTAGATATTTAAGCACAAATTAGCATTCTTGAAACAAAAGAAGACATCTGTGCTAGTAAACAAAATGCGTCCAGATACAAAACCATAAAGCAAACCTTGCACCTACATGGAGAACGTCTCTTCCATTCCAAAATAGGGATGGCCTGTGCTGTTCCCAAACTATGCTCAAATGCTGATGGGAAAGGTGTGTCACCACGGGCCTATGCTCAGTCCTTCTAGAATTTACTAACATAGATATTAGTTTATGTGTCTAACTTCAGGAGGCCATCTTTTTAATGGAATTCCTCTGTTGATGGTGTTTCTACAAAGAGACAATACAGGCCCAGCGATTTGCTATTTTGAGGCATTCCATGCTAAGACATGCCCAAGACTATTCTGTGACCATCAGTACCTCCAGCCCATGCCCGCAATACCAAACTCTTACCCTGCAGAATGCAACATCCCCATACAAATTTTTCACCTGCAATGACCTGTGCTAACTCTGACATCATGGCCAAGAAGTCCCAAGAGCTACTTGGGCTGAGCCAAATCTTGCCAAAAACATTTTAAGAATATAACAATAGAGCAGATCTAGTTCTCTACACAGGCACATGTTCTGGCATGGCTTAATTTAGGATGAGAGCAAAAGACCTCAAGTTGGACCAGGGGAAGTTTAGGTTGGATATTAGAAGAAATTTGACTGAAAGGTTTCTAAAACACTGGAAGAGGCTCCCCAGGGAGGTGTTTGAATCCCCATCCTTGGAAGTGTTTGAAGGATGGAGAGAAGTGATGCTGAGTGATATGGTTTAGCACCATACTTGGTAAGGTTAGATAAAGGACTTTTCTAAACAAAATGATTCTATAAATCTATGAATACAGAGATGTAGCTGGAGATGCTACTTTTACCTATAAGGCTATTCTGGATCTATCTACAGGCACACACTACCCTAGGAAAGCCTTCCTTCAGTGATCTTGGTCCCTGTGTTCAATTTCTATTGAACAACCCAATTCAAGAATTTGTTATATTAAAAAAAAAAGAAAAAAAAAAAACAGAACATCATCTTTTTCTATATACTTTCTCTACGCAGAACTTTGCAGAACTTTCTCTACCCAGGACTTTGCATTAGCAACAACACAATGCCATCATTTGCCTTTTTTCCAGATAAATATGTGTTTGGAAATAAAAAAAAAAAAGATGGTGAGCACAACATCTATAACAATGAAATATTTTGAATACTCTAACATATAAAAAGAACATCTTTAAGAAGCTGCAAATCAAAGTATAATGAAATCTGTGGGAAGATTGCTATATACTGGAGTACATGAGGGCACTAGCTTGCAGTTCCAGAAATGCTAAATTTCCAGTAACTCCATTAGCTAGGTGGGAATTACTCCAGATTTGCAGAAATGAGAGCCAAATTCAGTCCAAAGTATTAAAAAATTATAATTATGCCAAAATACCTAGTATGAAAGTAATCAAGATAGAGGAACTTCCTACTGTGACTATTGACACTTGTTTAAAATATTATATACTCCAAGTATAAAAGCAATATACATTATCTCTGCTTTTGGCATACTCAATTTGTCTTGAATTTTTTAATAATTTTAACACGTGTTTTTTAGGCCAAGCCTTTTATATACACCATATCATACCAGCCAAGGGGGGACAAAAAAAAAATCAGCCTATAAATTACAAATTCTGATTGGCACATGCAGAAATTTTCAGTAATAAACATTGAGGACTGAGAAAGTGTCCTGAAAGAATAACTGGATCATCTGAGCCAAGAGATAAAGCAGATGAGAATTTACAAAATTAAAGAGACAAAATTATATTGCATAATTGCATCATTGTAAAGGTTACTCCTATAATATACCATAAACCAGATTATAATAGATGGCAAATTATTATTTCAAATACTGTGTAACCGCTAAGGGGACAGTAATTCAAAATAAGAGGATGTATTGGGTAGAAACTTTGGAGCTAAAAGATTTTATTGCAGGATGGAGAAAAATAGATTTGACAAATTGGAGAAGTGGTCTCAAAACATAGGTACAAGTGCATAATGGTACTTTGCAGGAGTAATAATCATTTGTGAAAACACAGGTATGGGGATAACTGAGTACATACTCTTGCCAAAGAAAAAAAAGGTTTAGCACTGAAGCCAATATTCAGATGAAAAATCAGCACTGCCATGCTAGTGCAGGAAAGGCATAGAGGCACATATAAACAAAAATATGCCTCTTAAGACATAAGGAAGTAATATTTCTGTTCTACTCTGCTTTGGTAAGATTTCAGCTGGACAACTGTACCTAATTTGAGTGTCAGCATTACACTAAAAGCATAACAACAGCACACAGTATAACAGCCACCCACTGCAGCTGCTCTACTGGGATGCCTTTTTGAGTACGAGGTTGAACTATTTTCATGACCTTCATTTCAGAAATGCTTGCATGGAAGCTAAAGAAGATGTGAAGAATGTTCACTGTGCCTATAAAATCTTCTGGCCACTACTTTTTATGCGTGAGAAACTATAGAAGCATGTAATGATTCCTCTTTGTCTTAAGTATTTCTGCAGACTTGAACTGAGTAGCCAATGTTCTGCCTTCAAGAGAGTAAGGCTAGAGATAAAAATAAAGCAGAGCTCAAAACTGCTTTCATTAGCCCCAAATCTCCAAATTCTCAAAAAACTTCCCTTATAAAAGCTACCATTAACAGGGTTAAGGATTGTTTTCCTCAGCTGAACTCACTGTTCACCTTATTTTTTTCCATTGGTATTTATATTAAAATACAATTTTAAAAAGATATAATACAGTTCCTTTGAATTCTGACAGGAGACAGGTTTACCATTCTGCATGCCAAATGAGCACAGTTCTGATGTTTGTGGTTTTGGGGGTTTTTTTGTTGTTGTTGTTGAGAGCTCTAAAGCATTCTTGATCCCTGAGGCAGCGATAAGAGACTCTGCGTTCTTACTTTTTGTTGTGCAGACCTTTGACAGCTTGCAGAGAGAGGCAGTTACAACAAAAAGAATGTGTGAGCACACTGAGCATCTCTTTCCATTGAACTGTCCATTGAACTAATCATTTCAATCTCTGTGCTGCACCATAACTTTGTACAAAGGACAGCTGTACTGTCTGAAGGCACAAATATTTGTGACTTCAAACCTTCAGTAGTGTCACAAATTTCACTGAACAACAGCCAAGTGCTTCAATAAAGGCTGATTTAAGTATTGAAAAGGAAACACATTCACTTTGTGTTTGAGATTTAAATGCAGAGAACTGTTAAGTTCTCTTCAGGTGAAGTGGAAGATTGTATCTCTCAGCAGATGTCTCCTTCTTGGAAGTTTATAGATGCTCAGCATTTTTCAAATTTTTGTCCAATGAGAACTGTAAATACAGTTCAGCATGTGTTTTCTCAGCTTTGCAGGTGAATATTACATACAGTGGAATCATGGAATCATTAAGGCTGAAAGAGACCTCTAAGATCGTCAACTCCAAACATCAACCAAACATCATCATGCCCACTAAATCATGCCCTAAAGTGCATGTCTACATGTTTCACGTGGTTTTTGAACACTTCCAGGGATGGTGATGTCACCACTTCCCTGGGCAGCCTGTCCCAATGTTTGACCACTCTTTCAGTCAAGAGATTGTTCCTAATAGCCAATCCAAATCTCCCCTGGCACAATTTGAGGTCATTTCCTCTTGTCCTGTTGCTAGTTACATGGTTACTAGTGTCCTGTCGCTAGTTACAGTATTGCTGACCTGTGTGATGGCAGACTGTAACAGAATTAAATACGATTTCATCTATATTCATTTTCCCTTTATCTCTTTCTTGGTTTTTTAATTTGTGCACTAAAAGGACAGATTCTCACAGCACTGAGGGACTTTTGCTAATACATTAGCACTTACAGAGTCACAATAGTAATTCTTTTCTCTCCATAACTCTTTTACAGGTAACCACCTCCAGCCAAATGTATTCAAACAAACCCAAATTCTTTCCTAAAATTCTCCAAAGACACTCTGCATCTATATGCCTTTAAAAAAAAAAAGATGGGCTTATCAGTATACCAAGCATAGGGATTAAAACCCTGGGATACTTTGGACCAAGCAGCTTTGCTGCGCAGAAGATCAAGTCCAACTGTCAACCCAACACAGCCACAGCCATTAAACCATGTGCCAGAAGTGCCATGTCTCCTTTTTTTTTTCAACACCCCTAGGGATGGTGACCCCATCACCCCCCTGGGCAGCTTGTTTCAATGCCTCACCACTCTTTCAGTAAAGAATTTTTTCCTAACTTCCAATGTAAAACTCTGCTGGTGCAACTCAAAGCCATTTCCTCTCATGCCTGAGAGAAGAGACCAACACCCACCTGACTACAGCCTGCTTTCACACAGTTGCAGAGAGTAATAAGGTCTCTCCCCAATCTCCTCTTCTTCAGACTAAATAACCCCTGTTCCCTCAGATGCTCCTCACAATATCTGTTCTCCAGACCCTTCACTGGCTTTGTTGCCCTTCTTTGGACACATTCCAGCCACTCAATGTCTTGCTTGTAGTGAGGCTGGACTTGATAATCTGGCAGGTTTTTTCCAACTTTAATGATTCTCTGATTCTGTGCTAACATATCTGGCAGTGCAGTGACCAGAATGTTTCTGTTGATATTGGTCAGACTCTCATCACTGTCTTCTGTAAACTCTTCTCACTAGAGGCAGAGGAAATTGTTATTAAACGCTTGTTACCAAAAGCAGGGCTTGCAAGTACGTGGAATGGCCATCATGTGCACATTCTGCAGAATGATCGGTGAGAGTGGCACAGTAGTAATTGCAGAGGCTTACTTATATGCTCCTTAGGTCTTAAAAATAAAAACTTTAATTGGCAGATAGATGGATAGGATGGCAAGCTGCAGCCATGCCCACACAAAACTTAGATCCCTTACCCTGTCCCATGCAGTCTCAAGACTCATTCAGAAAGTGGAAATACTGGGATGCTTTGCAGTATCCTCAGCTTATTTGTGGACTCATTAGGGCTTCTGCTGCACATGTAGATCAAAAACAGCCACATGTTGTACTGTATGAGCAAAGGCATGGTCAGCAGGTCAAGGTAAAAGGTTATTCTCACTCAGTGTTTGTGTAGCTGCATCTGGAATACTGGAGTTTCACTTTTGGCCCCCAGCACAGAGCAAGCCCAGCAACAGGTTATTGAAATGGTCCTTAAAATTAACTAGGACAAGACTGAAGACAGAGAAACAAAACAAAACAAAAAAAACTTGCAGATTGCTCAGGTTTCACAGGCAGAGAAATATATGGGTGGGGAGCAGCAAGAGATGAGGCCATTCCCTAATGGAAAGTGAGCTGGGAGCCAAAGGGTGACTGCCCATTCAGCAGTGTCCTCAATAACCAGGGCACAGCCCCACAGTTTCTGGGCAGCAGTGTTGGCAGCAGGGTGAAAAGGCAGTCCCAGGCATAGTGAGGAAATGAACCAGGTTCACAGTCCATTCAAGCACCATTAAGAGATTAAGGACAGAGACAGTAGTGATGACAAGGCTGTAACAAAGGTTGAAGATCTGTCATCCAGGAGTCACGACCAGAGATATACCTGGGCACAGGTCCCTCCACAGCATAGCTGGGGTCAGGACTATCTAGTCCTGATTAAATGGACCCCTCAAGTAGTGGTGGGGGATGGAGGCTCAGGTAAGGCTGGTTAGGGCCATTAAAGCTTATTAATGTTCCCAAAGCCCAGACAAATTCATGCTTTATAGGTACATCTTGTCTAAAGATATGTGCCCCCAATCTGTAATCATCAAAACACATTAAGAAAAGAAATAATGTTTGTTGATTCTGAAGGCCATTTTCCACAATGCAGCAGAAGGTGAAGTACATTTTATATCACAGGAAAAATAACAACAAAGTGTGATCCCATTAAATAAACTTTCCTAGTAATACATCAAACCATTGCATCTAATTTTGTCAAGATGCCTAAATTCTTTAGTATCATTCCCTCTACATTTATAGGGGTATCTCACAGGTCAGACCTATTCACTGAATTATTAGAAATTGATTGACATCTTGACTCTTTTTCTCCATTCCATCTTGTGCATTGTGGTCACACTTCAAGAGAAATTGAAAATGTTGTCTGGGCCAGATTCATTTCAGTGAAGTACACGTGATAAATTTGACCAGCTTTCACAAATTTCTCAAGTTTTTTTTTAGAATAACTTCAACAATGTTAAATAAGCTTCCCCAGAAACTGGAAACACTCCATCAATTGCTATGCTTAATACTAATAGATGAAATGCTGGGCATCAGCATTTATGTGAGTCTTACTGTATCCCCTACACATGTCAAAAGAATATTTCACACATCTTTAACTCTGAAGCCATAAGTCATCATTAGCAGCATCTTTCATAGCAATAGGAAGTTCCTCCTGCCCTCCATACTATATATAGATTTTCATAATCATCTGGTACCTGAATCTGTTCCTCCAACATGCAAAGCATCTTCACTTTTTATTGACATCCCTGACATTTGTGTGCGCAATGAATTTCCATGAAACAACTCCAAACCATCTAGGGATGGTTCACAGATGTTACAAAATCAGTCATAGCATTCTCCTAAGACATCTTGGAAAATTACATTTTTCTAGTTTGAGTCTATCTATAACTCTTACTGTGATAATAAAGCAACACTTCCCACCATGAGATAAAGTTATCCCCAGTAAGGGGGAGCACACAAGTAATGAGCTAAGAACTGCTTGAAGCCTCTGCATCATCTTTTATATCATTTTCTTTTAGCAAAACTCACAAACTGAACCAAGTCTTCTGTGCTTTAACAAATAGGAAAACAAGTTTGTCACCTCCTAGATACTTACAGTTGCCCTCTACTGATTATTGTGATTGTTGTTGTTTTTACTGCCCCATGGAGCTGTGTGGAGTACTACAATTGTTCATCTTGAAGGGAGGTATGCTATTGACCAGAGAAGGCAGGAGATCTGCATTCACAGTGGGTGGCAATGCTCTCACTGAGCTTCTTCAGGTACCAGAGAGCACACAACTGCACCAGACCATTCATCAGCTATCTGGAGTATTTTGCCTCCCTGTCAGGCAGGAGTGTGTTGGTAATAAGCCAGTGTGGCAGAGTTTCCAGATTCCACTCTGGATCTCAGCAGTCAGCTGAAATCGTGCCAGAAGCCCTCTCTCCATTGGGAACACTGCTGCTGCTGCTGCTTTTCCTTCTGGGCTTCCAATACATAAACATGACATTCATTCACTAAAAGAAAGTCTTTAGCAGTGCAGTTCTCACCAACTGAATTAATTTCTCTTGTACAAGATAATTTTTCACTCACACTGCCTTCAGGCCATGGGGTTTTTTTCAGTGGAAGCATGTTATCATTTCATGGTACTGGTATGCTGGAACACTGATATCTACATTTTTTTTGCAAGAACACTTGCAGTTTCCTAAGATCAGAACTCCAAGCAAATGGCCACTGTCCAGGAAATTACTTACCTTCCACTCTAACCTCCTTTTAATAAGTCCTTTTTCAAAAGGACACTTTCCCTTCTCCATAGGGATAGCTGTATTTTCCTGTATCCAGCCATTTTCCCCTGCAGTCAAAGTTTGGAGTTATTCTGCAGCATCCTCCTCTACAAAAGAAGCACAGTTATTTCAATGCCCATGTCACTCAGCCTTTGGAGTTTCTCTCGTGGTTCCTTAGCAATTACTCCATCAAAACTAAGTTTTTGCCAGTATCATAAAAATCTTTGCTTAGCCCTTGGAGAATTTTGTGCTCATATCATCAGGGACTGGCTGGGAAGCAAAAGTTAAGTCTACAAAAATCAAGCAAACATGTTATTATTCCTACCAGTCTCATAGAACCACATCAACTACAAAAGACTCTATGTTCTGCTATTCCAACATCTTACACCAGAGCAGGATCACCTGTACCCTGCATTATTCCTAGTAGACATCTCTTTAATGTTATAAAGTTCTTCAGAGACAGAGATGCCATGACCATCCTGAGGCAGCTTTTCCATCCCTTTGGTATTCACACTGTTAGAAAACTTCCATTCCTAACCTAAATTTTCTGATGTAGTTTAAGTTCTTACATCTCGTTGCATACATATATCATAGATATAGAGAACATAATTTGCTTGATCTTCACTGAAGTCCTTTACTTATTTGAAGTTTGACACTACTTTCCTTGTCTTTTTACCCTGATAATCCTCTCTTCTTAATCTAAATAACCCTTGTTTGATCAGTCTTTCCTTGTAGGTCATATTTTCCTGATCTCAGGCCTTTTTTTTTGTTGTTTTTTTTTTTGTGGATATCCTCCTGAATTTGTGGATCCCCTCCTCTGTTTCTGCAGAAACCTCACTAATGCTGTGTAAAGACTAAGGATTACTTTGTATGTCTTGCAAGCTGTATTTATCTTCATCCATGCATCTTCATCTCTGAAGAAGGTAAGCAGGTATCATATCTGTGTGCAGAGAAGTAGCAGAATAAACACCACTTCTATTGGTTTTCTTTCATTTGATGTTTCTTAGCCTCAAGTTTGTCTAGAATTCCATCATTTGAATTATGAAAGAAAAATAGTGAAAGCTCTGGACAAATTCCAGAAAAGATGAGACAAACTGTAGCACTCAATACAATTGCCAGAGGCTCCTCTAAAACCAACAGTGAGGAAATACAGAGAGGTCTGAGTAATGAAGACACATCCACTACTGGAATTTTTGGTTAAAAAACATATAAAACTTCTGCTTTAAAAATGTGTGTTCTAGCTATGTGAGAACTACATGTAGGCAGTTCTGGTGGTAAAGTACTAAATCACAGAATCACAAAACGGTTTGGGTGGGAAGGGACCTTCAAAGATGTGTGGTTCCAACCCCTCTGCTATGGGCAGGGAGATCTCATCCAGCCTAGCTTTGAACACTTCCAGGGAGGGGCCATCCACAAGTTCTCTAGGTAACCTGTTCTAGGGCCTCACTTCCTTCACAGTAAAGAATTTCTTACTAATATGTAATCTAAATCTACCCTCTTTCAGTTTGAAACCACTACTCATCTTTATACTCCCTGGTAAAAAGTCCCTCTTTATCTTTCCTGTAGGCATCAATAAGATCTTCCCAGAACCTTCTCTTCTCCAGGCTGAACAGCTCCAGCTCTCTCAGCCTTTCTTCACAGAAGAGGTGTTCCAGTCCTTGATTAATTTTGTGGTTCTTCTCTGGACCAAATCTAACAGCCTCATGTCTTTCTCATAGCAGGGGCCCCAGAGCTGGGCTCAATACTTTAGATGGAGTCTCAGGAGAGTTAAGTAGAGGGAGAGAATCACCTTCCTCAATCTGCTGGCAACAATCACTACAGTTCCAAATGGAATTTAGTGGAATCCACGCTTGGCTCAGGCTCTTTATTCCAATTCATAATAAAGGGAGTTACTTGGGTACATCATTCCTATGTGACTAGAAAAATAAGCTCTTAGGATTTGGTAGACCGAAAGAAATGCCACTAATGGGACTAAATAACTAAAAGTAATGACAGAAATTTTGGCAGCGGTCAAATAAAATTTGCAAAATTAATGCTACAAAAAAGACATGTCCTCCAGTATCCTTGCCAACTTTTGAATTTAAAAAGTGAGTCATACTTCATGTAAATGTGTTTAGAATTTTTACTGACTCACTGGATTTAGTGAGCAGGAAAAGAAAACCATTATCTGAAAAGTTTGCAGACTTTGGCACACTGATATGAGGCCCATTAGATAGACTGGTTAAAGCAGAACACAACCTAAACATTGATAGCAGGTTCTGGAAATGGGAACCCACATTTTAAATTTACAATCTCTATGTAGAGAGATAATGTTTACAAAGATACAAAAAATTAAGTATAACTGTCTATAGCTCATCATTAGGTATCCTTCAAGGTATATGAAATATTCCCTTTTTTCTGGACTTGGATCCTTTACTGGGGGCCATGGGGATGTAGTACCAAGGATCCAGCTCAGTATTGTCTCTTAAGCACAGCATAATTATTTTTCAACTACTAGGCTAGAGTCACTCTTTTCTTTCAAAAACAAGTGCCAAAGTAAGCAGGGTCCAGAAACCAGGAAACCTGAATTCAGTTCTTTCCTGGAGAGCTGTATGAAGGAGGCTGCACTGCCTAGCATTCCTTGTTGAAGCTGTGCCATTGTACAGCATCAGGAAGCTGATGAAATCACAGACTAAAAACTCTAGGACAGCAGGAACATAACTCGTGCATATTTATATATGAGGAGGCAGAAATGTAAGCAGGAAGATATACAATGCATATGATACATAATGTAGTATTTCTAGCAAGTTATACAGCCTAGTGATTGAAGTACTGAGATGCAAAAACCTTCTTGGAGTCCAACTTCCAAAGAGTAAGTCGAGCCCACTTAGTCATATTCCTACATGCAGTGGAGAATCAGTACTAGCAGAAAGGAGCCAGGCTTCAAACTCCCTTATTCCAAGTGCCTTAATCCTGATTAAAGAATATGTGCATGATTATGTGGCTAACAAAGCATTTCCAATTTTAGGGAGCAAGCTACTCTTCATGGAAAAAAAAATCATAGAATCATTACAGTTGGAAATGACCTTTAAGGTCATCAAGTCCAACAGCCAATGCAACGCCACCATGGCCAATAAACCATGTCCCAAAGTGCCATGTCTTTGAACACTTCCAGGGATGGTGACTCCACCATCTCCCTGGGCAGCCTGTTCCAATGTTTGAGCACTCTTTCAGTGAAGAATTTTCTTCCAATAAGCAATCTAAACCTTCCCAGGCACAGCTTCAAACCATTTTCTCTTATCCTATCACTAGTTCTTTTGGAGGAGACCAACTTCCACCTCACTACAACCTCCTTTAAGGTAGTTTTACTTAGTTTCACCCAGAATCATTAATTTAATGTAGCTCAAGCCTATGTTTCTCAACACAAACTATTCCAAAAGTAAAATCAAGAGATTTCCACATCATAATGCTTCACAAAAGGTGGAGATAACATCCCTTTGTATTTTGTAATATAATTTGCATTTTTTTTACTTTCAACTAATATTCATTAGCTCAGTTGTCAGCAACAGAATGTATGTTAAGAAGTGAGATAATGACCTAGCAACCTGAAACTCAAAGAAACAGTTTGAATTCCACATTCTGTCTCTGCATTTGCATGCTCAATACATTATAGTAGCTTGGCCAGGAAAAAGTGGTTGATATGAACAAAGGAAAATGTTGTTTTAGTGAAGTTCTTTTCTGCTCCTAAGGAAAGCATAACCTCTTCTAACCACTGAATTAGCAGGGAGCAAAGACCTGACATAGAATTTTTTTTGCCTGAGTTAACTCAAAAACTGGCAGGCAATTAAGGTATGTTTTGTTTCCTGCAGTGACTGTGCTGCTGGACATGAGCCAAGCACAACCGAGCTCCACCTGTCAAAGGTTGTAAGAGAACAAGTTGCAATGCAAGAAGCAAACACAGAAAGCCAAGAAGAAGCTGCAAAAATGTAACCCTATCGCTAAGGAATACTCCTCAGCTTGAACTCAGTGACACACTTTGAAAAGACAAAATACAGAAAAGAAAAGATAATGAGTAAAGATGATGTGAAGATGCATTTATCCTTAGCTAGGTCTGAACTACTTTATAATGAATGCCATTGTTAACCTTCATTGGAGCATCCAAAAGATGCTGAAACTAATGATTTTCTTATTTTGAAGCCTTCAGCACACAAGATATTATGGAGTCATTTATATTGTGAGAACACACCTTTTGTTCCAGAAATGTTCTTTCCCTCGCCCCTCTGCCCCTAATCTTGTCAGCATTGTAGAAGATTCTGCCTTGAATATTACTTGCTGTTCTCTCTATTTTTTTTTTTTTTAACTTTTGGAAAAAGCTAGAAAGCATTGACTAGAAATGGAGTTTTGCAGTTCCTAAATTTGTACACAGGCGTGTACACATGAGGTCTTTCTCTTGGATTTATGATTGCAGAAATTAAATGAGTGATGTTTAATAGATTAATGGGTAATGGGTAATGCTTCACAACTGTATAAAATCTCCACATGGTGTGAAGCAAAAAGAGAATCAAAAAGTTTTGTTAACTGCAAATTTAATTTAAAAGTCAAGAGAAAAATCCAAAGCTAATACAAGGAAATGGAATCAAGACTGTAACAGTGGAAACTGAAAATTAAGATTAGTAATTCATATATTCTATAGTCAATGTTATCTAGGTAATTTTATCTTTTTTTCTACACTTTTCTCTATGGTACAAGCTATCAGATGTTCATTGTGACTTCTACAAATCAAGCTCACCAGAGACTTGGCTCCTGATCCGTCTCTTACAGTAAGAAATATTGCTTAGTTCTTTGCTTTCCTCAGCTTTACCTGTAACACTAGGAAGCCTTTAGCAAACAAGTAGGTCTTGCGGTCTGCTCCAAGGGAAATCTCACTGTGGTTGTGTCTAATCTCTTTTGGCTTCTCTGTCTGAAAAGATTTAGAGAAATGCTCTGAAAATACTCTACTACATGCTGACAGTTACAATAAGTGATACCTGAGCAGTGCAAACAGCATGAAGAAAACAACATGTCACCAACATGCTTTTTCACATATTTGAGGACAAAAGGACAAAGAAGGGAGTAAAGTTTCCTTTAAAGGAGGAGTTAGGATTTTTCCTTAATGGAACAGCTCAGATGCATGAATATGAAACCATATATTGAGCATCAAAGCAATTCTGTTTATGATTAAAAGCCTGCAATAATCAAGTTACTTTAGTGCTGGGACTAAAATGTTGCCTGGAATAAGAAAAACAGGACCAACAGAGTGACATATCTACTTCCAGATCATGTGGATAACATTACTGAGCTCTGTTGTATGTCTGAATTAGCACAATGTTTAATTACATATCTCATACAGCTCTTCCCAAGCTGTGCTGAGGATCAAATCAAGGCAGAACACTGAAGGAGACTCTCAATCTGCAGCAGTCTCTTTTCCTGAGGGAATAAGGTGGTCTCTAATGAATGAGGCAAGTTACTTCTGGAACAAAAAACTTATCTCAAAGTAAAGGCAACTGAATCTTTTGCTTATCCTTTTTGCTTTCAGCCTCCCAGTAATTGTTTTCTGGGTTTTTTTTCCTTCCACAGTTCCTGTGTGTTGCCAGGCTTCCTCTTAGCTAAATATTTTACAGATTATCACTATATTCTTGATTTCTGTCTTTCTTAAGAGCTGGAAGCTTGACAAAAGTGCCAAATGCTCCTTTGTCCCATCCCAAACCAAACAGTTTGGAAGATGTCTCAAAGAGACGAGAATTTTATACCTTGAAAAGACAACTTTATTTCCCTTTTACTTCATTCTTACTTAAAAATTCCTTTGTTTTCAGTGAAAATTGCAAAAACAAAAATCAGGAGAAGGATGACACTTGACCCTTAGGCTATATTAGTAAATGCACTACATCAGTAAACTTACACTACATTTGCATATAGTATATAAGTAAATTAAACACTCCAGAGATATTTCTCTAGAACTGAGCAGTGAAGTACCCCACTGTGGTTTGCAGACATATTGTTACATTTTCTTACATCACAAAAGAGAATGGCCGTAGCCTGACTGTCTCTTGGTTTGTGCTGACTGAACTATGCTCAGGCATCAGCTGGGAGACTGCTGGTTTGTATGAGAGAAAAGAAAGAAAGACTGGAAACTGGCCAATGTGACGCCCATCCACAAGAAGGAACTACAGGTCTGTCAGCCTGACCTCAGTGCCAGGGAAAATCATGGAGCAGATTGTCTTGGGGGCAATCACTGCTCACCTGAAGGATGGCCAAGGAATCAGGCCCAGCCAACATGGATTTAGGAAGGGCAGGTCCTGCCT